>VZTT01011190.1:33299-73543 GCA_013400855.1 Buphagus erythrorhynchus | reverse complement strand
GGAGGGAGGATGAGGAGGGAAAGGGGCGGGCGGGAGGTGACAGGGCCGGAGGGAGGGTGAGGAGGGATAAGGGACAGCTGGAAGGGGCGGGCGGGAGCCCATGGAGGCAGATGGAGCTGCGAGTCTCCTCCTTCAGTGTCTGGAAAGCCCGGAGTGTGTGGGCTGCAGCTGCATGGAGGGACCTGGTGTGCGTGGGGAGGCAGACACGGACTCCGGAATGTATAAACAGGATTTCTGAGCAAGGCAAAGATACCCAGTGGGTTGGAAGGGAGGGATCTAAAGTGTGCCCGGGAGGTACTAAGGCAGCAGGGCCGCTCTTACCAATTCCTCCCGAACTTGGAGGAGGGCCCATTACCCCTCAGGGCCGACTGACCACAGCCGGTGTGGCCCCAGGGACAGCTGCTGTGCAGAGCTCTGCGTCCAGCTCACACCATCCCTCCTGATCCCGCGCACCACCCTCTGCTAATCCTGCCCACAGCCAGAGCAGTGGAGGGGCTCATCACTGCTGTAGGGCTGAGGGGAGGGGGATGTCCTCTGCTGATGGACCAGCTGGGCTGGAAACGTGGAGCTGCGCCCACAGTTTGCTGTTCCTCTGCTGTCAACAAATTACAGAGAGAAACCGTCAAGCCCTTGCACTGCTCATCCGTGTAAAAGATGGCAATTTGCCACTGACAGAGGTTAATCCTCCAGCTCAAATGGCAGAAGGCCATGTTGTGGAGTTACAACATTCATCAAGCCTGCTAATGATCTTGTGGTGACATACATGAATTCTGATGATGAGTGCCCTCTCTTTGCTTTAAATATGACCTGAAAGATTATGCTGCAGGACTTGTTATTAATTTATCCTCCTCCTGCCTATATTCAGCACGTTGCAGGTTTCAGTGGTGGATTGCGTGTTGTTTTCCACATGCTGCCTCTGTTCCTCAGTGCTTGAGGAGGATGGTGCTCTGGGGATGAATTGTAGCTGGGCACTGGAGAGGGATGTTATCTGGGTGTCTCCTGTTCTTGTTTTGCAAAAACTGGACCATGTACAGTAGGCAATGTGGGGGAAGTATGGAGATGGGGTGGTCTCAGGAGTAAGGTAGTTAAATGCCACTTAGCAGAACTGGAATCTCTTTTTGCCTGCATGTCAGAGCTGCTTACACAACTCTGGGCAGCAACTTAAACTCCAGCTTGCTGGCCACTGGAGTTATGTGCCCCATTCTCAGATATCCAACCTGCACTGTCATAGCTACAGCTGAGATCACCAGACTACTAGTCCCAATAAAATGAGTGAAAAAATAAACAACTTTGAAAAACTATGCAAAATACAACTTTGAAAATCTATGCAAAAAAAGTTGGAGGTGGTGTCTCAGACTGAAAATACAAAGTACCATGTCCCTTGTTCATGTTCTCCATCAGCCATAAGTTTAAGTTAAATGAATATTTTCTGTCAAAGCTAGATTCAGTTCCTTCATGTCACATCTGCTCTTACTCTGTTCCCTGCTCAGTGTGGCAGCTACCAGCTCCACAAATGCACTAGTGAAACTGTTTGTGGGCTTGCAGTGCAGATGATTTACAGGCCAGTCTTGTAAATGATTGTGTCAGTGCTACTATGGAGGCAGTGAACCGTGCTGCCAGAGTGGGAGTGGGAAGCTGGAGACAGGAACCAAAAAAGAGGGAATGTCTTCATCTGCTTTTGCCATGGGAGGAATTTTTCCTGTAACAACACTGTGAGTCCATCATCACTCAAGTAGTAACACTGCTGTGAGAACTTGCCCCTCTGCTCCTGAAGGTATCTAACACATTAGTGTTGGTGAGAGACTGTGCCCTCTGAGTCCCTGAGGAACATCAATGAATAATCCTCTGTGCAGAGCACAGTTGGGGCAACATTTGGCTTATGAAGGTGCACAAACACAGGCAGAACAGAAAAGAAATCAAATTACTGAGCAAGCACTCACCAAGTGGTCACTGGCTGTTCTGCTCACCAATGATGCTAGAATCCCACAGGAAAAAAAACCACCTTAGAACATCACATGTAACTACAGACTGCATCCTCACATAGTTGTGCAAGAGGCACAGTTCTAAACTAGCATTTGACTAAAATAGTAACATCCTTTGAGATATTCTGTTTATCCATAAATACCTATCTTCCCATTTAGAATTGGTCAGGGTGGCTGTTTTTCCATTTCAACCTGACTGAGGCACCTGGGAGGGTGCTGCAGGCTGTGAGAAGCACCCTGGAGCCCGAGGAGTGACAGTGAGCTGATTTGGCATTCCAAGTCCTACCTGTTGCTGGGGCAACCCAGCCCAGCCCATCGCTTCAGCCAGCCCTGGCTGCTGCCTTCATTTCCTTCCCCTGAGCTGCACGGGTGGAGAGAGGCAGGCTGCATTCCCCAGGAAAAGGCAGGCTCTGGGATACGTTATTGATTTGCTGGGGGAGACTCTTGCTGAGGGGCAATGAGAGAACAGGGCAGCTGGGCCCTGTGAGAGGATGGCTTGCCCAGCCAGAGATCAATATGCTTCAGCAAACCAGGGAGCAGGCGCTGGCAAAGCCAGAAGTTTTCTTTGTTCTGTTTGTCTCGTGGAAAAAATAGACAAGCAAATAGGCTTAAGGATTCTGGATATAGGGAAGAGGAAAACCTCCTTATTTACAGAGTAGCACAACCCATCCAGCAGTGACAGTTTTAAACCAGACTGTTTTAAGTTTGTGTATAGCTGAGGAAGTGATGACTAGTAAGGGTGGGGAACCTAGAGTTTGGTGCATGTCTGTTGGGTTCCTTTTGGTTTGAAATAAGGGCAGCTTCAGGGACAAGTGACCAAGTTCCCAAGTCAGTATTTTGTGGTTTTACAATCACACTTTCAAAAATGCTTTCTCATTCTTTTTGCTGTGCGGAAGATCCACCAAAATAGCTCTGAAGATTGCCAACACACCAGGGGAAAGAATAAAATACTACTAATAGCATCTGTTTTGAAGTTTGTGTGACATGTAATATCAGGAGAGAAATAGATTCGAAAAGCAAGTGTGTTCTATTGTTTTTAATTTGACAGTGACTCCTTAAGAACATAACATTGCCTCCAGTTTATTTTACAGTTCACAGTAAATAAGAGTTAGGCTGCCAGGCGTGGTTGCTTTGCTTTGGGTTTTTTCTTTTTCTTTTTTTTTTTTTCTTTTCAGTTGCTCCCAAAATCATGGTCTAAAGACTCCTAAAATGCAGATTGAGCTGCTGCATGGTTTTGGAAGGACTGTGTCATTGTGTCTCCACAGCACCCCATACTCTGCTTCCCTGTTGCACAGTTGCCTGTAAGTCTGCATTCAAATGAATTGTTTTCATAACTGCTTTGTTCTCTTCTGAAGAGCGCTTCCCTTTTTTTATTTTAATAACTACAATACAAAAATAATGAGCTAAACAGGGCACAAGTGGTGACTGATGAGCTCATGCTGACAGTGTGTTCTTGGGATGGCTTTGGTCCATGCAGCCCATACTTCTCAGTCAGTGCCCAGACACAAGCCAGAAACTGTTCCTGGGAGACATCATGGAGACTTGTTTTAGGAGACAAGGAAAATGCTGCCACATGGACACAAAAGCTGGGCAGTGCTACTGGCCTTTAGAGTCAGAGGACAGGCACTAAACCTGTTCAGTCTAATACAGATGTAACTATGATCAGGTAACTAGTAGGAAAAGCTACCACAAATTGCAGCTTCATTAAGTACTTAGCTGTCCTGTGTAATGATCCTGGTCCTCTGCAGAATCTGCTAGGAGGGTCTCAAGCTGGTGGAACATGTAGGGTGCATGGAACTGCTTGCTTGGATTCCTTATACAGTATATAGTGATTTAAGTTAGAAAATGCAGATTTCAGTAGCACGAGATATATCTGAGTAGTCATCTTTTTATCAAAACTTTTTGTTTCTTCTAGGGTGTGAAATATAAACTACAAGGTAAAGGGAGAAAGAAGAGGGATATAATTTGTGTTTTCTTCTATTACAAGTCTGTTAACCTCTGGCAGGGAGTGTCATGTCAGCTGGGCTCTTTCATGCCTCAGACATTACTGCTATGCCTTCCAGCATTTCTCTGTTAGAGACCAATTGGAAGGAGAAAGGAGATGTCAGGAACCTGTCTCCTTCAGAATGTCATTTCAGCTATACAGCCACTAAACTTAGCAATTTAGCTGTAAAAAACAAAATAAATTTCAGCTTCCCCTCCTCACCCTCCCCAAGTCTCCTGGGTTCTCCCTAAATAATGTCTGTGGTCACCCATTTAGGTTATTTGCTAAGTTTCCACTTACCACAGTAATTTCATAGGAATGACTGTGTTCCTTCAATGCTTTGTGATAATAAGAACAGAAATAGAGAATGGAAAAAAAGACCAGAGGAGAGTAGAGGCCTCACCTAAAATTGCCCTTTTACTGAGTAGCCTAAGCAGAGTGTCAGGGAAATGCCAGGCAGTACTTCATCCTGAGCTATCACATCACTTAAGACTGAAAGCAATTACTGACATTTATGCAGGGCTAAGACCACATTTAGAGTTGAATATATTTGTTCAGGCAAGAAGTCTGCAGTTAACTTCAAAACATTTAGTTAGTCTGATTCATGGGTTGTCACATCTGAAAACAGTAAAGTCCAGTTGAATTGGGAAACAAAACATGAGGACCCATGTGCACCTTAAAACTGCCTTCCTTAAAAACAAGACACTGAATGCAAGCTCTCACTTGTAAAACAGTCGTGCCTTAAAATCCCTGAGGTTTTGCTCCTCTTTCCTCCTGTTAGGCTGTATGAATACCTGAGGACTTTAAATCACAGTTTCCCTGGGTAAGTGTCTTTATGACCTGAAGCTTCATCAGAGCAATATCCTTCTGCCCTGCAACAGCTGTCTGTAGAAGACCAGATGGGTCGTGCAGTTGACAAGCCTTTAAAATCAAGTAACAAGCTCACCTGCTACATACTTAAGATAGGTCTTTTTTAAGGCAGGGAAAATACAAATGTTAAGGAAAAGGTAATATGCATGAAGTATTGTGTGCAGTTTGGGGCACTACAATATAAAGAGCATATAAAGCTATTCCAGAGCATCCAGAGGAGAGCTATGATGATGGTGAAGGGCCTTGAGGGGAAGCCATGAGTGGCTGAGGACACTTGATCTGTTCAGCCTGGAGAAGAGGAGACTGAGGGGAGACCTCATTCCAGTATAGAGCTTCATTGTGAGGGGACTAGGAGGGATGAGCACTGATCTGTTCTCTGTGGTGCCCAGTGACAGGACCCGAGGGAATAGCCTGAAGCTGTGTCAGGGGAGGTTTAGGTTGGGTATTAGAAAAAGGTTCTTCACCCAGAAAGTGGTTGGGCACCGGGAACAGGCTCCCCAGGGAAATGGTCACAGCATCAAGTTTGACAGAAGTTCAAGAAGTGTTTGGACAATGCTCTGAGGCACACGGTGTGACTCTTGGGGATGGTGCTGTGCAGGGCCAGGATTTGGTCTTGATGATCCCTGTGAGTCCCTTCCAAGTCAGGATGCTCTATGACTCTACACGTATAATAGTGAAGGAGAGCTATTTCCAGCACAAAGTTGGATGTGTGTGGAATCAGGGTGTAGTAGTCCAGATCTGCACAGATAACATGCTGAATTCACATACACCTTTTTCTTGGGAGTTTCAAATGGCCAAAGGTGCCTCTTGGATTTTGGTATTAAATTTGCAGAGGTACCAGGGTGCTTTAAAGCAGTAATTAGAAGTACAGTTTTACTGTTAAGGCACAAAGAGAAGAGCTAAGAAACTCTGAGTAATAATTCTGTGACACAAAGCAATGCCACTGTGTTGTCCCAGCTCCCATAGCTGTGCACCATTTCAGCAAGAATGGTGTAATGCCACATCCCTGTGAGTGTTCAAGGCCAGTTTGGATGGGGTGTTGAGCAACCTGGTCTAGTGGAAGGTGTCCCTGCACAGCAGTGGGGTTGGAATTAAATAGTCTTTAAGGTCCCTTCCAACTTAAACCATTCTATGATTCTTGAACAACTCCAACCACTGTGCTTGTGTAAATTAGATTTTAAGATACTAGGCTTTCCTTATCAACATGGAGGAGGAAAAGCACCTTGAAGTATTTGTTGATGCTACTCTTTATCTTACAAGGAGGGCTTGACCCAAAGAAACTTTCAGTGCTTCAGAAATGAGTTGTTACTGCTTTTGCATTGCTCTTAAGTGGAATGCTTTCTGTGCCTGGCCTTATAAGTGTCAAAAGCATCCAGCCTAAAGTCTACAGCCACATAACTCTCTGTTCCCCTTTTTATTTCAGTCTTTTCTCAAAACCTCAGAGTACAGAAATATGGTTAAATTTCTCCAAGCAATTCTAGTAATCAAATATGAAAGCAGTAGAAAAATCTGTCTATGAAGTTAAAGAATATCTTACAGAAAATTCAAGTAGATTTTTGAATAGCATAGTTTTAAAGCTATTCAGTAGCTAGAAATGCACTTCATCTTTGTAACTTCACATGAAAACCACTTCTAAAAGAAAACACCCCTGTTTCTCCTTTTTCTTAATTCCTGGGGTACTTGCAACAGCTTGTATTTTGTGTGGTGAAATTAGTGTATAAGGCACTGAATTGAAAGAAACTAAACGTTACTTGTGCTTTGTTTATTTGCTGTCTTCTTGCCTTTCAGACCTGAGTATATTTCTTCTGTTCTTTACAGAAATAACACTCCTTTACATTGTGGGGCTGAGCCACCAGCCCCTTGGAACAGCCCACATTTTAGACAGTAGCAACCTCTCCCATCCCTCTTTTAAAAGGCCAGTGGACTGAACTTGTTAAACTCTTTCTGTGGAGTCTCATGACATGTTGAAAGGGAGTGGCAAGGACAGAAGGCCTGAACATGGTAAAGGGATAAACTACCGTGCACAGCAGTGTAGCCAACATATGTAGAAGATGGCTAAGGGTGGTACAGAATGGCTGAAGAAAGGAAAAAAACCAAACCAACAGAAAACTGTTTTAAGACCCTTCCAGCAAAGCACTTGTGTGCCTATTTTAGGGTGCTGGTAAGGTCCCTTCCGTTTTACAGAGTTTGTCAGCCAGACCCTTAAAAAATCTTGGCTTCCACCCTACTCACTGACATTGCCCTCTGAGCCAAAGATTTCACCATCTTTCTCTCCTTCACCTGCATCCCTCTTGGAGAGTTCCTCCTCTCTCTCCCCTTTACTCCACACAAGGTGCTTGTTAGCTGTCCACTACCTTCTAGCCCTTTACCCCTCTGGGTCTGATCATATCTCTCACATAATTTTAAGGTATTTTAGAAATTACTACCTTAGAATGCCTCCAGTTTTGAAGCCTCTCTTCTTACATTGCCTTCAACTGTACACTGGCAGATCAAAGAAGCAGAAATTGTTGCCAGCTTAAAACATTTCCACTGCATCTAAGCACAGCTCTTGATGAGCACAGACTGTCCTATCATTTGTCTGTTCCTTCCCTGTGGCTGCTGTCACTACAAGCCCATTTTTCAATTTTCTACCTCATCTTGTGTAAAAAGTAGGATCCAGCTATTAAGGTATAATGAAGTGCATTAGAAGGACTTGTAAGTTAATCTTTACAGCAGGCCAACAAGCACCAGCCTTTCAAAAAGCAGGGCCAACAAAAGGGTGCCTCCTTCTCCTCCTAAGCAAATAGAGAATTGTAAATTACTATTTAAGATGTGAATTACATTCATATGAATGTCATAAGTAATGAAGAGAAGTGTTCTCAGAGTAATATGTGATTACCTGAACAAACAAGATAGGCACCTTGGACATCTAACCTTAGTCCTCTTTATCTGCACCGTCACTTTCTCCCTAACACCGTACATCCTCTCCCATCTAGACTTAATTCAACACTTTGAATTGTGTTTGATCAGGGACAGATCAAAGAAGTTGCCACCAGACATCTTTGACAGATATTTAAAGACCTAGTTTTTGATTTAAAACCAGAAACTTGTCTGGTGGCCTGTCCTCAGAGATAGTCATGTTTGCTCAGTTTAAAACACAAAATCCTCTGCTTGCTGTAACTTGCTGGGCCAGGATTCTGATATCCTCAAAATGGTTTACATGCATGCTGGCTTTCACTGTGCTGATCGAGTAACCGGAACACTTTCAGTTCTAGTATTTCAACACAATGTTTTTGTCTCATGTTCAAGATGAAAACTGAAAAAAAATGACCCCCACCCCACAGTGAAATACATAGAAATGTTCTCATGTGGAAAGTTTCATTTTGAAATCTTCCAATTCAAACTAGTTCATTTTGACTTTGTTTCACGTGGAGATGTATACTCACAAGTGGTTTTACTGCTTTTCAGTCCTTGGCATCTATATGCACACAACATTGTCACAGTTCTCCTCATGCTCCATTCCAGACAGAGAACAGAATGCAATGAGGGGAAAAAAAACCCACCTTGATAAGAACCACCATCCCAAACTTGTTTCTTGTGTGTTCCAACAAGACAAGTTTGAATCAAGATGATAGAGTCATTGATCAAATAGTTCATTCTTCTAGGAAAAAAAGAGTCAACTTCTTCACAGTTGCATTTTCCTATAAAAATTTGTTTCGGTGCAAGTTTTAAAGCAGCTGTAAAATGTGATCTATTTTACAATTATCCTCTTATTTATGGACCTTAATGTAGACTAAAGACACCCATATTCAACTCTTCAAAGTTTTGGTTAGGAAAGAATATATTCAAATGTTTACTGAACAGTACTATTATAAATTGGATTAATCTCTACCATAGTTTTCCTAGAGAGAAATGTCACTTGCAACTTCAAATGTCACTTGCAAATTCTCCCTCCAGTGTTGATAATCCCCTCCAGTCACTGAGTACGGTCTGCAGTACAAGCAAAACAGCCCTGTTGTGAAAGAATAAAATCAGCTTGGCCACAAATTGTCAACTCAGAACAAAAATAAAGTCTCAGAAGAAGGGCTGAGGTTGAAAGACACCATTCAGAAGTTGGAAGAAGACAAATTAGTCAAAAATAAACCAAATGGCAGGGAAATGTTGGGTGATACTGAAGCAGAAGTCTTCAATACTGTGGCTTTCACTATACAAAACCTGCATTTTCATTTTCTGTCACAAGTCATTAGAAAAGTCTGTTCCTGTTCAGAGAACCTCACTACTGACTGTACCTCAGTTGGAGGTATTGCTTTTCTAGTTTCATTTGTGCCTTTAAGTGAAGTCACAGTGCCTGTGCCTTAAGACAGCTGCACTGAATTTCCCAGTTACACCTGCACTTAAGATCCCTACAACGAGAATTCAATAATTCTTCCCATCTGTCTATCTGAAGAGCTGTGGTAGCCAGGAGTTTCCTCTGAAGTCCATGTGCACCCTTCTCCCCCATAGCCTTTGCACCTGTGCTCTGACACAGTGTTTGAAGTCAGCAAGTGAACAGTACACACTGCAGAGCCTCCTTTCTGGACTGAGGGATTGCTGTTGCCTGCACACTCTCCCCTTCCCCCTGATGAAACCTGGAGTAACAAGGAGTCATGGAGCTCTCAGCTTCCACTTTGGGTAATTACACTAGATTTGTCCGTATCCCCTCTGCAGATTTAACTAGACAGAGTGCACAATTCACTTCCCACTAGAGCTTGCCAGGTAGTTTGTTGGGTGATTAAGGTACAGTTCAGCAAGAAGATAGCAGATAGCCTTTGTGTATCTGATGAAACATAAACAGCATCTGAACAGACTGAGCACAGCCTTCAGTCTTTATGAAAAAAGAAAAGCCCTTACATCTGAAACCTGATTCCTGATGAAATATGCACCACACACTCTGGATCACACCTTAAGATCAGAAAAGAAAAACATCAAAACCCGAGCCAGACCTCAGTAAATAATGGCTCACAACCTGGGGCTCCTGATGGCAGGAAGCTGCCCAGGAAGTTCTGACACCCCAGGAAATCCAAGCTGCCAGAATGGCTTGAGAGAGCCCTTCTGCTTTGTACTGGCAACATGATGCAGGCTGAGCAGAGAACCCCAGAGCCCACATCTCATGGGAGCAACAGCAGAAAATACCCCTAACCTATCTGCCCCTCCTCTGTGGGTGTCAAGCACATCACCACAAAGAGTACATTTGTGCACACATTTCATCAGTGCTCTGCAAATTTTGGCTCCAGCCCCACCATCTGTCCACATCTTCTTGTTCATGCTGTGAACTAGCAGACTGACCACTCATCATATCTCTCACCAGCCTACTGAGACAACTGTTACCACTGTTATTTCAGTAGCCATACACATAAAACACCATTTCTCTTTTAAAACCTAGGCCATCAGAACACCACTACCCAGCAAAAATAAACCAACCAAATCTCAATTGTAAGAAACTTGAATCACCAAGACAAACAATATATTCCTCTCCCAAACTAGAAGCTTTTGAAGTCCTTGAGGCTGGGTCTTGGAGCCCTGTGAGTCAATTCATGTCATCTGTGCCCATCCACACTCCCCAGGAGGGCAGCTGCCCTTTGCAGGTCTTAAAGAGCCTCCCTGGTCTGTGATATATCCCCAGCACATAACGCTCTCCAACACTTGGTAGCCATTTGTTGGCTTGCTGATGCTAATGCTCTGTGAACTCTTATCAGATGTATTTATTACCACAGTTGTTAATGTTTTGGGAAGGAGCAGGCTGGCTTGAGTTCAAAGGAGAACCACAAGAACAGAAAATAAGCCCTGAAGGCGCTTATTTCAGGAGTCTGACTAATGCACCTTACTAAAGAGAAGGTTGAAATTGCAACGTGGTGAGTGGGTGTTGATACTCACAGCTGCAAAAGGTGTTTTAGTGTAGGGCTTTTCAGTTCTGCAGAGCAAGATCCTGTTTCTTACACTCAAAGTTAGAATCTTCAACAATATATGAAGTGAAGTATATTCCTGAGAGGGAAATACAATTAATCACTGGGGCTGGAGGGTGGGACTTTTGTGATTAATTGTAATTGATCAGCAGGGAACATAGGGAGCATCAATTAACTCAAAAGATTTTAAAGGAGAGAGAGAAGGCTGAGCTGCATGCATCACATGAGATGTGATGGTGTGTTGAGGAGAGTAGTGCAGGTGAAGGATGTGAGGTAGCAACATCCTGAGGTCTCTTTTCTAATGCAATAATATGCAAATCATTTGCGTGTCTGCAGTGAGCCTGTGAGGGTGGCAGTGAGAAGATGTTCAAGGTCGTGTTGTGACCTAAGAATACAAAACAATGAGGTGCTGCATCTTGTGTTACTACTAATGAATTTATTTGAATACAGAGCAGTGTAAGAAACAACCACAGTCCCATTTAATTCCAGAGAGACAGTGCTGCATGTGCAAGAGCTTAAAGCTAAAAATCTTAAATGCATTGTCACTCTCATTTCTGCAGAAGCTTTGTTCAGTGCTTATTAGCATGAAACTCACGTGAAGGAAAACAAAATGAAATCACTTATTGCTCTTTTAGAATCTCAAATAGCTCTCCTCTTCACAAGGAAGGAGATAGTGAGGAGAGCACTGGGGCTGGTACTCTGGAGGACATGAAGAGCAGATGCCCTTAATAGCCATGGAGAATACAAGCTTGATTTTTCTGGAAGAGTGTTGCTTCATGGATGACTTGTGTAGGCCAGGATGAAAATTAAATTAAAGTTTAGGTGCTCTCCTAGTTCCTTTCTGTGGCTCCTTTTAGTGGCTCTTTTTTTTCCCTGAGCTCTTGGGGTGCTTATTTGTAGGTGCTTGTCAGGAATTCAGTGAACAAGGGAAAGAAGAATTTTTCCATTATATTCTATGTTTCATTAAAAAAAATCAATAGGTTTAATTAACATTATTCATTCTACAAGCTTAAATATTTTGTGGAGTTTGGTATTTTTTTGACATTCCTTATCACATTCATGAGCATAGAATGCATACATGCAGTTGACTACTTCAGACTATCCAGGCCATTCCTTTAGTGTTTCCTTTAGAAAAGAAGAATGAAGATAAGATTTTCTTGCCATCCAGGACCAATGTATTTCATACACTCAAAAGGATTTACTGCAGTTAAAAAAATATTACTTAAAACCAGTGAGAAGGAGAGAAAAGGTGCACAGGGTTTCAGGTGTTCTTGCCTGGTGTCAGCCCTGTGAGAGAGGGGCTGCTCCGGTGTGTGGGAGCTGCCCTCCCTGTGCAGAGGGATGGGCCAGGCTGGGCTGGGCAGCTCTGCTTTGCCTCCTGCTTCCCACCAGAGAAGGCAGCCCTGGCTTGTCCTTGGGAGAAGGAGCATCTTCCCTGTTGACTTTCCAGCTGACTCTGCTCTATTCTGACATTTCTGACTATTCTGCTCAACCCATCTCAGGGAATGCTTCAGCCCTGCCACCAAGCCCAGTCTGCAGGGACAGGGGAAGCAGGGGTCCCAGGAGATGCTGGTAGGAGGGACGCAAGGGGATGAACAGAAAAAAAAGTTTTTTTCCAGAAGTTAAAAAAAAAGGAAAGAATCAAGGGTCTGCCAGCCACAGGTTTGTCTCTTTATCGAACTCTACTTAGCCTTACCATGAAGAGCATCCTTAGGCATTCCTCTCTATAGATTGTGTTCTTTTATTGTATAAAATTGCAACTGTAACTTGTGCAAAAACAAAATTAAGACATTAATTAGAAGGAGCTTTCGGTTTGCAACATTTTTACTGAGAGCTGAATCAAACCTAACTGAAGTAAGCAGAAAGGATTGTGGAAGGACACACAGCTTAACTGGAGACACAATGGGAAAATGAAATAAATGTATGTTTTTACATATATATGCAGCAGTCACACAATCAGTCATATGGCAAGAAGGCATGGATCAAAGAGGAAGAGCCTACCATGAGATTAAAGGGGGGATAATTGCAAGCAACCAGAAAGTTTTATAATAGAGGTGATAATAATATACAGCAGAGGAAGGAAACGGTAAGGAACAGAAATGAGGATAAAATGCAAATATAAGCGATCCTTTGATCCTTCTGGCTTGCTCCTATATAACAGAATTATTTTATCACAAACTTACTTCATTTCCCTTCCACTTTTATCTTGCTTTCCTCTGATAACTTTCTAGTTCCCCTGCCCTGACACTGTACCCACTCTGCCTCTCTCCACATGTCTGGTAGCAGTGCAGTGCAGGATATGTCTTTATCAAGTGCCGGTTCTAAATATGAAACATCTTCAGTGAGGGATTGTACTTCTCATTTTGCTGCTGACTTTGGGAAGAAACAGAGCTGGCAGGGGGAGGAACACAGAAAATCAGCACTTGTAGTGAGCCAAATGGTCTAAGTTCAGCCTGAAATGCCAAAACTTCTCACAACCATTCTGAGGGCAAACACAAATATTTAAAGAAGAGAGAACCCAAGAAAGAAGCAGCCTGGAAGCGGGATTTTACAAATATTTTTGAAAATTTCTGGTTTTTACCAAAGCTGCGGAAGTAAAAAACATTTTCCTTCCTCCTTCCTTCCCTTTTTCTGTATCCTGTTTGGTTTCATAGGTCAAGAGGTCTGTGACCAGAAGGAAGGAACCAGCCCTTTTTTAAAGAGGATGTCATTTGAGTCTCCAAACAGAAATCTCTGCACTACAGCACTGTAGAAAGCCTGGTCAGCCCTGGCTAAAAACTCGGGCTAAACTTGGTTACGTGAGTCACCACTTCACTGACTTCATACCACAGGCACGACGGGAAGTAACAGCGGTGATGCTGATAGACACCAGAGCATAAAAGAGGGGAGAATAATGAGAAGCAAAAATAAAGCACCAGTTTCTTGTCTATGATGGCCAGAACGTGTGTTGATGGCCTGAAAAAGACTTAAAAGCATATCTGGCAGTGATTTCTGGGGGTGGCTTTCTCACTGTGGGGGGTTGGACTTTAAAGCACAGGATCTGCAGCTAGCAGGATTTTGTGTTTGTGTTTGAGTAGCAGTTCCAGCTGTGTGGGAAGATGAAGGCATTCTCAGTGTGCTCCAGTTTCAGAGGGTGCACTGGGAAGGCCTGCTTTATACATAATATTTCTTCTGCCAGTGACAAAATAGCAAGGCTGCAAGAATAAATTTGTTCCCTCTTCTGAGGTAGGACTCAGAGCCCCTTTTTTTACTGAACACTTGTATGGGCACTGTTAGTGAGAGCCTTGTGTCTGTGAGGGGAGGGAATGCCCTGCATCATCTGGATAGTAGGTGAGGTGTATCCCACAGACAGGGACCAGGCCTAGAGGGACAGGTATAGGTGTACCAAAATGAAAGGGTGCCTAGTGCAACTGGACTTCAGAGTGGGGTAAGAACATCATAATCCTGTTCTTGTCCCAGCCCTCAGGCTTTGACAGTGCACTCCTGGCAGAGCTAGCAGTGTCTGCTTCCCATGACCTTAAATGGGCTCACCACTGAGGGATGGTGTTAAAGGTATTTGGGTTCCCACTTACTGACTCATTTTCTGATCCTCTGGAGCCTAAATGGAATGAGTGATTTGAATGATGTGAGCAAGCGCTTAGAGGAGTGAATATTGAGATGTAGAGCCTGTATATCACCTCCCTGTGATAGCTGTGGTGTGCACTGGGCTGGTGGGGAATGGAACAACAACACAGGTATCAGAAGTGAGACAGAAGACTTGGCCTTCCACAGATTAATCAATCAAATGCTCTCAACCACAAGTAGTGAGAGAGAGATGCTTCCTGCCTTGTACACAGTGAGATAACTCTATGTTGGTGATGACACAAACACAGCTCTGACCTGCAAGGATGAAGGACAAGATTCCAAGCTAAAGCTGCTCATATTTCTTTGCAAGGAATTTAGATCAATCCTTCTCAAATTTAGGAACTGTTTTTACCTGATTAATTCACCATGTTTAAGTATTGGGGAAGATGTAGGATTTTGTGCGCTTGAGAGTTAAACACCAAAGTTTAAAGGGTTGCAGGGTGTGTGTCCTCTGGGATGTGCTCATTGTGTTTCCTGCCTTCCCAGCCTGGGACTGGAGGACCAACCAGCCTATTGGTATTTTTCCCACCTCGTCGGGCTGTTGACTCCTGGATACTGTTTTTGGCGACTGCAGATTCCTTACGTACCACAGGAGGTCAGCACGGGATAAGCTTTTACTTCCATTGAATGCATGGAAAAAATGTGTCTCGATCTCGAGACTGTGCAGTTCCCATCTGCTTCAATAAACGTGGTGAGCAGTGTTGCTTTTGGTATCAGTTGTATGTAATACAATTTTAGGCTGTGCATATTTTTATTCTCATCTTTCCTAAGAAGAGCTAGTTTATAATTTTGCCCCCCTCTTTCTCGATGTTGTCACTATGAAAACTAATTTTGTGAAAAGCATCTCTGAAATATATATATATACACACTATATATATACACACACACATCACATGTATCTTTTATATATATATACAGTTTAAAAGCCTGGGAAGGATGGGTAAGTTTGCTTTTAGCCAATAGCCAAAGGAGAATGTTCACATATTACTGAAAAATACTGAAATGAATGTTTGGCAGACTAGTGATTGTCAGAGTGAGACAGGACACTTGGAGCTATGGCCTTTGCTTGGTTATAAACAACCTTGGTGGTTTAATCCAGTCCTTGGTAATGGTTCCTCCCTTTCTCACCACCCCATAACTTTTGGCTTTTTACAACCTGGAAAATAAATCAATGAAGTCTTGTCTCAGAGCAAGATTTTCAACAGGGATCACAAGGCAAAGCTGAGACAGGGTAATGAGAAATTTGCTTGTAATTTGCCTTGCACTGAAATAAATGTGTTTGAAAGCTCTTCTCCTTCCCCAGAAATTGAAAAATAAAAAAAAAAAAGAAGAGCTGTGCCTGTTCACAGTGGTATCTTATGGGGATAAACAGGCAAAATATTATTCAGGAAGGTGCAAATTTTTTTTCCTCTCCAAAGTTAAATTTAGAACATAAATCTTAGCATAATGTTTGCTTTTTATTTTGTAAGCCAAAAAGAGAAGTGTAGCTTAGTCTTAAAAAAAATTTCAAAACATAAATATTTTTCTTGGCTTCACAGAAATGAGTGTGTGGGAGAGGAAGAAAAAAGTTGGCAGTTTAAGCAAATAAACTAGAAAATAATATGTTCGGTTAAGGGTACCAAAATAATATTATTGTTCTCTAAGCTACATTTGCATTGCTAAAATGTCGCTTCTGGTGCAGCAGATTTCCATTAGGACTTCACATCAGAAACAATATTATAACATAATGATTCTGTAAGGCCTCATTTGGAGAACAGGTCTCAAATGTAGTAGCATAAAGCAAGATGATGGCAGCATGCAAAGTACTAAATGCACAGGTCATTTAAGCAGAAATTGTTTTCTTGCAGCTAAGATTACTTGAAGTCTAAATTTGGATTTAGTGAATTATTTTATTACAAGGAATTAAGTTAGAGGAAGTTACTGATGCAGATAGAGACTGAATCATTCTGTCTCAAAATTTTCTCTGGGAAGTACATGAGGTTGTGAAGTATTTCTGAACCGAATGCACCTAAGCTAGTCATGTCTTAGTGCAGAACTGGACCAAAAAGAGACAAAGCCTGTGCAGGAGTGGAGGGAGGGAAGCACAGGTATTAAATTTTGGTCTAAAATGGAATCCCTTTAATGTAGAAAACACGATGAAAACTGTAATTCTGAAGACAACCCATCTGTCTTCAGAAACATCAATTACAGCAGAGATTATTATCTCTTAAAGTGGCATTTAATTAGTGGAATTAAGTCTGAAATATCACTGAAATGCTTCCTTGGTAATTATATGACTTCAAATCCCTTCCTTTTTATATCTACAGGAATCAGCCATAGGATTCCCTGCTCCGATGCTACAAGTCAGATAGCTCTGAGTACCTGCGTGGCAGGAGCGGGGCTGTGAAGGCAGCTTGGCTTTTCCAACAGCAGCTGCAAGGAGCGCTGCTCGCTCCAGCTGTGCCCATTTCTGCTGGATCAGCACGGCCGGGACACCGCGGCTGCCGGGACCGGGACCGGGACCGGGACCTCTGCTCGGGCACCAGGGCGGGGCCTCTGGCTCCAACAGGTTCGTGCACGGATTTCCTTTGGAGAGGTGACCGAGTGCGCGCGTGTGTGGTGAGGAGATGCTGCTTGAAGGGAGGAAAATGCGAGCACAGAAGACTGATTAAACCACTCATGAAGTTTAATAGCCTTGCTGTTTATATTGGACTTGGCAATGCAGCAGTAGGTTGGAACTCATTCGCCAAAGGAAAATCTAAACATGACCTAACAAAGCTGGAAGGAGAGTCAAGAATTTGGACAGAAATGGTATTCGTTTATACTTCCTCCCCCACCCCCCCCGCAAGAAACTACTCCTTTTTTCAGGGATGTTTCTCCAGCTTGCACGTTTCAAGCAGTGGTTTCATCAGCTTTACTGTGGCAAAGGGATATCCTGGCCAAATGATCCTTTGCTATCAGGATTGCTCCTTGCTGTGCACAGGGATGCTGTGCTCCCTGGCTGCCAGGGGAAGTGCTGCTTGAATGCATCAGGAGCAGCGTGAGCCTGGAAGTGGGAAATTACAGTCACCAGCTAAAGGCTGAACTTCAAATTCACAGGGGCAAAAGTTAGAATTCAACATGCCTGTCCTGTGTGTCTTAGCTCACAGTGTGTAAACACCAGCCCTCTGATGAAAGGGAAGGAAATCAGCCCTGCTCGTAACAAAGCTGATGCAAAGGTTATCACTCACCGACTGCAGCTGATCCTTGGTTGATGCACAGTCATTCAAGGCTGTGAAAAAACTGAAGTTCACATAAACAACTAACAGAAGTTATACACAAGGGATTTATTACATGAATAATTTGACATACTCCATGGTAGTCAGATACAAGTGCATTTAATTAATGTTTTGTGGACATAATAACAGTCGGAATATTTAAGCTGAACAGTCAGTATTTGGCTGAATTCAAGCCAGTGCAATTCATGACATAACCAGAAACAGGGAGTTACAGGTCTACAATGAGGTTAGACTAGACAGCAACAGCAAATTTATTGTCACATCAAAGCATTACAAAGTATGAAAGCCCAATATTTCAACTATCTCTAAAATGGTATTTGTACAAAGCTGTTGTAGATACTTAAACGTAAGGATTCGTCGCATCAGTAATGGACTATGACTTTATTTTTGGAAGTTATTTGAATATTCAAAACTATTTGGGGCAACAAGAAGAAATGTAAACATCTGACAGTCCTTTGAAGGTCCCTTCTGAGAAAATACATTGTGTGCCACAGGAAAAGTGCATTCTCACTGGTGTGTCTGCTATGGCCAGTTTGACTCACATTCACTTAGCACCAGGTATTTATCCATTTCTGCAGTAAAAAGTTAGAAAATCTTTGTATTAACTCAGAAAAGAGAAAACAAAGTCAAAAGTTTTTTTTTTCTTCTTCTTTCTTTAGAGGAACAATAAGTAAGTTAAAAAAAAAACCACCCAACATTTAAACAGTTACCTCTTATATACAAAGGAACCAGGAGCTAGCAAAGCGCATAGCCCCTGAACAGTCCTTATTATTTTTTTCTTCAGGTTCATGTACCTGAATATATGAGTTTATTTACAGGTGGACAGGTATCCACAGAAGTAATAATCAGAATTTTTCTATTTGGCTAAAAGTTGTATAAAAAAAGACAAAACACTGTTCAAATACTTTCCAAATATATATATATATTAAAAGTATTCAGTATTTCCATCAGTGCCAGAGTTGGAAGCTCTTCCTTGTTGTAAAAAGTTAACTTTGTGATAGTAAGTGACAGCAAAGGACTGACAGAGTCAGTCAGAGCTTTGATTTGAGGGACTGCAGCTGGAGCTACCCCAGGCCCACCAGGCAGCTGCAGATTGCAGGGAAATGAATCCATGTGTGTTTGTTGCAGTGACAGGCCACGTCCTGGTAAGGGTGACCTGCTGCTCCAGAGAGCCTCCCACTCACACTGGACAATCCTGTGGAACCCTCTGGGGCAGCTTCCCTTTGAAAACAACCACCCAAAAACCTCTGAAGTAGTGGAAATATTCCTTATAAAAATGAACAACTAGCATGGGTAGGTAGCTCAGTAAATGGAAAAATGTAATTGCCACACTAATTCTTGTAAAGAATATAAAATTAAAGACTTGGCCCCTCCGATACAAGTACATACCACAAAAATATTTTTTAATTAACATAACCTAGATGAGTGCAAATCTCTGGATACATAAGAATATGACTGTCTTCATACTGGTATCAAATATTTAAAGAGTTTGCATATAAACAAAATCTTTCTTTGTTGTTGAGTCCATGCTTGCTTTAGTCTAAAGCAAGGATATTCTTATTACTTCTACTTTTTTGGTCTTTCTTCCTGTAGGATAAAGTGTAAGAAACACACTTCATTCATTAAGTAGACTGGGCTGATGTATATTACAGCAGCAACCCAAAATTTAAGTAAGAAATGTTGCATGCAGTATCTTTTTCCTTTAATTAATTACATCAACTATAAGAACAAGACACCCATTTTCCATCTTTCTGGCTCCCTTCCAACAGAAGGTACACTAAACCCAAGCTCTGATCCTTGGTCTCTTGCACATCCCAGCCCTGAAGTCCCTCAGTGATTAGGATGAAGGGAGAGCACTTGGAGCACTGCATTCCCTGGGGCAGCAGGTCTCAGCAGTGAGACCACAACCCCTGAGGAGCCATCCCTGCCTCCCACGTGCTGCAGGGCACTGTGGGGAAGGGCTGGTCAGAAGGAACCCGGGCTACTGGCTTGGCTGGCAAGGCTGGGAGGGGGAGGATGGTGTCTGCAGGCCCAGGGCAGTGGCCTCACCTTGGCAGAGCTGGGCTGAGTGTGGCTGCAAACTCCTTCTGAGCCCGGGTGGGAGCAGCTGCTGGCCCCACTTGGCTGCCCCAGCATCCAGGATGCTGAGCCAGAGTGCAAGAGATGCTGGGGCTGGAGCAGCTCTGGCAGAGGGAGCACAGACACACACCTCTGTGTCTGGCCACGCTCGGCCTGGGAGCCCAAACTGGTCCCCCAGAGCATGCCAGGTCCTTGACATGGCCACAGGCCCCCAGGCACTCTGCTCCTTGGACTGTGCAGCTCAGCACTCCTCTGTCCTGCATCTAAGGTTTTTGGAGAGCAGAAACAAGACAGGAGACAAATATCTGCCAAAGGAGATGGGAGCACCTTCAGCTCCATAAGTTTGGGGGTTTCTAAGGAGGAGAAAGGTTGAAGTGATTCAAGATACAGTATGCAGCTGTGTGAAAATGCATAGTTTGTATGTATACATTCATTTACAAAGAGCAAAGGAAGGTCCTTTGCTACGTAGTTTAATCACCATCTGCTTTTAACAAAAATGTGAGCTGAAAAAGCTACAGGATGTCAGTTAAACACACAACTTGGGAGTTAATGGTAGCTGAATAGCATTTCCCAAATAGAGAATTAACTTTTCTTTTTGCTTTTTTGAGATAATTTTAAGTAGTTTTTCATTTGAAGTCTGTTGTTTCTCTCATCATGTATTTCAGGACTTCAAGAGATTGCTATTCTACTGTGGTCATCTCAGTAATGACAGACCCTGCTTTGAGGGCTGTTAAGAAGTAAAAGCCCCATAAGACAAACAAGCAAATCAACAGAAACCTGGGTTTAGCTATGGTATGTGAACTAGATCAAAACATGGTTCTTTTAAACTGCTGAAATTCTAGTTCAGTAGTGAGTAGTGCTTTTTTGCTGTTTGGTTTTTTTTTTTGGTCTTTTTTTGCAATAGCTGAGCTAGTACTGAGAAAATCCTATGCGTTTGCTCACTTTCCTTTTACTTAGTTGACACTTTGGAACCTAGCTGCTTCCCGTGAGGAATGTCTGTTGACCTGAGCATTCCCGAACGTACAACAGTAATGTAACAGGCAGGATGGGCTTAAATTGAGAAAATCTTGGTCTAAATTATCTACTTTAATGTTTCTTTCCATTTACACTTTCTCTGAAGAAAAATTGCTTTGTCACTTGTGACACTAAAACAAAGCGGTCTGCTTCTAAATGTAACTAACTTTAACGAAGATCAGTACTCTCTGCTAATCAACGTGTTCTATTAAAGACTTTGTTCAGCAATAGATTGACTTTTCTCATAATACTTCCTTTATCTTCATGTTTGTTTTGTGTACTTGATTTTTACTTAGCATTTGACTTAGATTCTTCCTTGCAATTTTTCTTCAACCATATCTATGGAAATTGCACAAACACATTTTTGAAGCTAGAAAAAAATAAGAATCAGATAACCAGATTCACATGGAGGACAGTAAAATTATCTAAGCATATTTTGCAATCTAAAGTCAAGAAACTTTGCCTGTTGCTTAGTGAACTGATCATTCACTGGAAAATGGAAAAGTAGTAAAGATTTTTTTTCCATACAAACAATGAGTATTAGCAGTGCAAGAGGATGAGATTTGCTCATTCTAAAATGCATTGACCAGAAACAAATTATTCATTACCTGAACTACTTGAGTAACTTGAGAAAAAACCAAGCCTTCTCAATTTTTATAAAATTACTCTGTACAAAGTTGGTTTAGTGCATTGGTAAACTCAGGAGCTCGTGCTTAGCAAATCATAAATTCAGTAGTCATTCTTTGAAGTTTCAGGTGCAAGCAGATACTTCCCAGTACCTTAATTAAATTATTTTCATCAACTTTTAGGCATTAATATGCATATTGCTAATTTTGCAAATGTTTTTAATTTAAGAAAAACAACTGAAATGTTTGGAGTGTCCTGACTTGTACTGAGAATGATTCCCGAGATATCTGAAGTCCATTCTGGAAGTACTCTTGGTTCAGCAGGCAGAATTGACTCCTATGCTGGCACAAAGATTTTTATTTTTTTTTCATAATAAACAACAGCAAAATTCTCAGACGAAATTTGGAAGGCCCAAGTCTGGGTGGCTTTGATGCAGCACTAAATTATTTTCAGTGGCAATGGACTGCAGAGGCTTTTTGATGAGTTATGGCCAAGGTCCTCTGAATTCTTGAATTCTCTCCAGCTGCTGGTACTACAGGGGACTGTGAGAATTTGACAAAGGTCTTTATAGTGGCATTTTGTTGTGTGTTTTTAATGTTGTATGAATAAGAAAAGCACCTGCTTCTTACAAGAAACAGTATTTTGCTATGTTTAAGTCACTGTCAGTGGAAGCCCCTTATCTAAATGTGTTGTGCCGGCCCATAGGCTGCCCCCAGAGGGCAGAATCAAACCAGACTGCGAAGGAACAGCATCTGCAAGTCTTCTCTTCTAAGCCTTCCTTCAAACATACATGGAAATACAGCAACCAGTCGGGCCACAGAGCTGTTATTTGTGCTGCCTGACAGAACACGACCTTGGACAGGGTCTGTCACTGCTCTTGTTCCTCAGCCAAACACGGACTGAGTTTTCAGACACCCTGTGCTTATTATAAAGGTTTAATTTGCCTCATAATTCCAAGAGCTGAGCCATGCTGTGCAGCCCATACCTCTGTGGTGGGATGGACAGGTGACATCAGTCCATGCTTCTCCTTAGCACAGGTACCACTGATGTTAAGCACAAGGCTTGCACACCACTGGCAGTGTGCTTGCCTCGCTCCAGGGACTCCTAGTGGTCCCTGGAAGGACACAACAGCTTTGCAGCATGCTCAAATACCTGGATCATGCCCATCTTTTGCAGGAAGAACTGCAGCTTGATTAAAAATGGCAAGGTGATACATTTGCAGTCCAAGGTGAAACTATACCCAGGCTATTGGAGCAGCACGTAGCTTTTACCTATGGATGAATGTAGAAATGAGCAGAATGTCTGGAAGCCTCTGAAAAGGAACTGGGGTCTCTGGGAGGTGGCCAACTAAGAGCTTGTGCAAGGATGAATTTTACATGACTTCCAAGCTGTGCATGGTCCATGCAAACACACGCTCAGCTCAGGAGAGGGGAAACCAGGAATGATTCACCCTGGGAAGGAAACGAGCATCGCTGTCTCTCTCTCCCCTCTTCACTGCCATGTGCCTTGTTTTCCCCACTTTTCTACATGTGATTTGGAATAAAGAGTTTGGACAAAGTAAAAATCAAAAATGTCTTTATTTTTCAGCATGCTCCATAAGATTTAAAAGGATTCTGCACTGGGACAGAGTAGCTGTTCTTTGTTTAACTGGCATCTACAAATTAAGATAAGCTACATGCAATAGTGTGAATGCTGTAAGCTTAACACCAAAACCAGAGGGAAGATGAGTTCATTAATTCACCTAGGAACAAAAGGATTGTCTCTAGGACACTAGCTCCCACAACTAGTGGGGATGAAGTCAGGAAAAACCAAATGGAAATATTATTGCCAACCTGGAAGTGGGCCTGCAAGTTGGGAGAGCTGCTGACTGAAGTAGGAAAATCCCTACTGTCCTACAGCTTCTGCTGGTGCCTTGTACCAGCACGAGTTCATCCCCTGCAGAGCCCAGGGGCTTCCCACTGCACAGCGCTGCGTCAGCACAGGGAGAAACAGCTCCTGGGTGCTTAAGGTAAACTCATTTCCAAAATTCTATGAGCTCTTGGCATTTTAAACTAGCCTATTAAACAGTTTCACTCTTCTTTAAATTAGATTAGGCTATTTTTTTAAACTCTTATCAATTAAACTAATGCAGGTTTTGCACATAAGGAAATCTACTGTCTAGAACTTTGTCTCCTCCTCATTCACATTCCACTTTAAACCAAGATATCTGTTAATGTATTGAATTTACCAAATTATAAATAATTTCAGAAACTGTAATATTTCTCAATGTATCATTAAAAAATGTCTCTGACCCAAACATATTATATTTACTGTATTTTATGGAACTTACATTTTTACAAAAACATAGTTTTGTGGTTAATTTCAAGTTAAAACTAGATTAATAAAATCTTTACTGTTTTGTGTATCAAAAAATATATGGCCCAAAAAGTGAAAAAAATATATAAAGTGCAATGCAGAGCAAAATTAAAGCTCAGTACACTGAAGTGAAAGAGGAAATGCTCTGGTTCCAAAAATACTAATTCAGAAAAATGTTTTTAGCAAAGAACTTGGAAGTTACCTCATACTCTCTGAAACAAGATTTGATAGGAAACAAAGGAAGAAAAATGTATGCAGGCAGGTATTTCTCTTTTGTAACTGAAGCAAGAAAAAAGGATGTGTTGATATAAATACTAGTCTTCTGCAAGCAGCGTGTTTTAGAAATCCCCTACTTATAAAAACTAGGCAATTGGGTTTTTAGTTTCCTACAGCTGCTTACCCTGTGCTAAATTCACCCCTTTCTACGATGGAAATACTTTTCTTACATGAGACAATATGAATAGCAAGTGACAAGAAAACATGCTTGCTTTTTCAGAGAGTTAAAAAACCCCACAGTGCAACTGATGCTGATGGTCCTCTTTCTTCAGTTACCTGATGACCCTTTACCTCTTGCCCAGCATTCCCATCACTATTAAATGGAAGCTGTAATAAAAAAGAAGCTAAAAACCTGCACTAGCAAAGCAGCTGAGGATCCTTCCTAGTTGTTACCATGTCTGGGTAAGAAGGATAGCCTGGTTCTCTGTAGCCCAGATATCTACAGAGGTCATGACTTCTCAGCCCCTTTATGAACCTTGGAGGGCCTGAGATTACCGTGAATAATTCCAGACTGGTTCCAGGGTGGAACAAGGTCCAGTAAGGTTGTTTTCCACATCCCTTAACTCCTCCAATATCTGCTTAGCAAAATCATGGTGCAGTTAAGATGCAGTCTTAAGATTCATTGCATGTACAATTATTAACCTAATTCCTCTCTTTACCCCTATATATTTAATTTCATATCAAAATCAATGCCCCCAGCCATAGGTGGAGCTCTCCTGAGTTTAATGCTGTATGGGTATGTGCAAGTTCAGGTCCTTAATGAGACTCCAGACAAGACAGAGTGGGATAAAGGCAGTATTACCATGCCTGCTCCATGAAAGAGCAGGGGCACAGACCCAGCAGGCCATAAGCTATCTAGCATTTTATAGAGACCTGTACTTACAGGACTGGCTCAAGCCAGCATAACTCAGGAAACTTCTCTCTAGAAATCTCTGCTGAGGGTAGGAAGAGCTTTTTCAACAGCAGTACAAGCTTATGTCACCTTAACCTGCCGTGGAACTGCAGTCTTATGCAGGATGCTCTGTCTAAATGTAAAGTAATATTCCCAAACTCCATGACTGACCAAGATAATGTCTGCCTCCTTGCAAATGCAGCAGTGGATGGTGCTGTGTTAGAAATGCCAGAGGCAAGGATGGGGCAGTGTTCCCTTTATAAAGGTCTACTAATAAAATACTAACTTAGGAAGTCAAAGAGTTGGGAAAGTTGGAAAGAGTCTCCCTTACCTGGGGATCCAACTTGGTTTAGGGCTCAGTGCTGGGATCTGGCAAATCTTTGGGAAAAAATTGTTTAAGGTTCCAGGACTCTGGGAGAGCCCCCACGAGAGCTGCAGCACAGCTCTGGAAGGAGGGAAACAACCATGCCTGATTCGAAGTCTGATAATGCTGTAACCCATTCAGCAGCTTTCTGTAACATAATAGCTATCCCACAAATTATTTTAATTGCTGAAAAAGAGATTATTTATCTTCAAAAGAGTGTTCTGTACTATGAACAGGTCATGAATGCATGTGCATAACCAACCTCCCTCAAGCTGGACACAGCAAAGACAGCACTTGAGCCAACAGCACACGGACTATGGTGATGACTCCTTTCCCAACAGGCTGGCTATCCTGGATCCCATACTGAGAAACCCCCTTCTCCCTGGGGCTGGTATCAGCAGGATAGATGACAGCCTGAATACCACCAGCCTAACAGCTCTTAAATCTGTCACTAGTAACACATCCAGAGTACTGCCACTTTGGTATTACTAGAAACTCTTCCAAGAGCCCTGCACACGTGCAGAGGTATCCACTGTATCCATCTCTCTCACAAAGCTGAATGCACAATTCTCAAGCCTCAGAAAGGGAGATACACAATTTCACACTCTCAATTCCAGTGGAAAGTACACAGAGGAAAACCCATGTGCCTTTGTTCTACAACCACTACCTATGTGAGCTGCCCTTGTCAATGAAGTTGTTCATGGGAATGACTGAGCTCTCCTGAGAAACCTGTACTGCTTTCAAAGGCTCAGCTCATTACAATGTGATCTGCATTCTGCTCTTAACTGTGCAGTAAGACTTTTTATCAGACTTGTAATTTACAAAAAAAAATCACCAAAACACCAAAAATCAACCACAGAACTTCTGTAATTGACTGCTTAAGACTAGGTTCCTCCTACTGGGATCCAGTTATGAGGAATTCTTTTCAGGTCCTGCCTGACTGGCTCAAGCCCCTTTTGACTAATGCCTCTGCATTCGTACTTTTGCCCTTTGTTAGGAACAGGGAAAGAACTAAACGGTTTCTGTTGAATAGACCTGATTATTTCTGTTTTTCAGTTAATTATGGACTTGGACCACAAGACAAAAACAGTAACTGAGATGGGAAGATGATCTGTATTTCATTATTTATCAGCATAAAAAACCCCCAAACAGTAGTGAGATAGCCAGATAGACCGTACTTGGCAGCCTGTATTCCATCAACCCTGCAGTGCAGATGGAGAGAAGAAATATGTGAGTGGAGCTTTTAGTTTGATTGTTCAGATCTTTCTCATGACTGAACAATGAATCCTCAAAGCAATCTTTTCCTGTAATCTTCTACTTATATGAACTCTCTACTTAAACTGGAACAGATCATGTTGCATGATTGCATTCAGACTGTACAGTATCATGAAAAACTCAATTTTAAGTTTGTTTTCCAAAATAATATCATTCAAGCCAAATACTGGTAATTTAGGAATATTTTCACCATCAGAACACAAAAATCCCCCAAAACTTTGAGAAAATGGAACAGACAACTCAAGGAAAATTTCAGACTAAACTATCTCTGTAACCAAGGGAAGTAGATTTTTTTCTTTCAATAATCCAGAATTTGTATGGCTTTGTAAAGGTGTTTTAGTTTACTTCTGTCATGTAAAATAACATACCACTAGTCTATGTGATTTACAATTTCCCCCTCCTCCTTTTAGTCCTCAGGGATTCCCAAATCTTGTTTCATGAAGTATAATAAACAGTTATAAAATTATACCAACATTATAATTTCAGAGAGGTATTAAGATCCCAGTGCTATAAAAATCAGTTTTCAGAGAGTGCATGTTTGCAGTGATGTACAAACACACATCACTTGTTTCCCTAATTTAGCCCTTTGTAAGTATTGCACCTGATTAATAAGGCTACTGTCGATTTTCTCTAACACTAAAAATTACACATAGGTAACACAATTTGTGGCTTAAAACCATAGTATTCCTAAAGTTTTTTAGGTAAACTCATTTATTTCTTTGCATACTCAGAGCTCCTATGCCTCCAGTTACCTGGAGGAGTGTTGAGTGTACAGAGAATACAGGTGGAACAAGAGAAATTTATTTAATGTGACCTGCTTATCATGTATTTTTTTTCAATGTGCTCAAGTAAGTTTCTTTGAGCTTCATGTCAAATACACACAAACTTAACAATGCTTTCACCTTCTGAAATGTACAGCTGAACTTGTCTCTTTCTTACCTTTCCTTCTGCAATGCAAAAAAATCATAATAAAGAAAGAATTCTGTAAATTTGTCTGGTCTTCTAAACACAACATAAATTGCATAAATCCAGGAAAAGGCAGATTGTCCCACAAAGTGCATATTTCAGACAAAGCTACAGGAGCATCTGCTCTTGCCAAGGCCTGACTCCAGAGGAGCTCAAAAATGTGTGCCAAACTTTAGGAGCACAAGGAGTCTCATCAGCAAACTCTACAAGTGGAGGTAAACACATACTCGAGTGCTTTGATGAACCTAAGCCTGCATTTCATTATTGTAATACCAGCAGTTCTATGTCTGTGCAGTTGTACTTCGTAATTTACAGACTATGTGCTCCCCTTCCCTGAAAGATTTGTTGGCATCACTCTAGGAGTTAATTACTACAGTTAAACACTGATAATAAAAATTCTGATACCATGCAAATGCTATTTACATTTGTAGTTCCTAATACTGAAGATGCTGATTTTTATTCACTTCAGTATACATTTGGGAAGTTGCAAAACTGAGTGCCTGGACACTGGAAAGAGAATTGATAGGAAAACATTATTATGGTTCAAATAGGATTTTTCCGTGTAAAAATAAAGCAAAACTGAGAATTTGCAAAACCTGTGGAATTTCAAAATCCCAGACAGTCCAATTCAAAACCTTGGGTTTACTGAAGCTGATATCTTTGCAGATATGACAAAAAATATGTGGTGACATGTTTTCTTTTAATTTCATGCAGAACTAGCCCTTTGCGAAGTGCAGTACACAACCCTCCAGGGTATCATGCTGACATACTGCTTTTTTGCTTGCTGAAGTCATTTGGTAAGAAGTTATTCAATTACAGACAAAGCATGTTTTGACCAAGCAACTTTGTAGACAAGAAGCCCTTATATTTACACTAGATCCTGAAAAGATTTACACAAATGTATAGATTTACATTATAATTAGATTATGGTTTAAGCTAATTTTCTGTAATTTTATACAACTTTTTTTTTTCTATTTCGAATTTCCTAAGCTACAGCATTAAGTAGGATTGTGTTCACCAATCAGTGCTTCATTCTAATTTCAGTAATTCAAGTAGTGACATATTGCTCTTTTCATTTTGCCTAAAATAGAAAAAAAAATTTTTCTTAGACATCTTCCATTCAAACAAACTCGCAACCTGCCTTTACAGCCCTCTCCCGTTCCCTGAGGAAATTTGTTTCAACTATTTTCTTTTTTCCTGTCTTACAGAGACAGCTTTTAACAAACATTTTAGTAACTTTTGTTTATCTGGCCATTGCCATTACACATCATATATTAATTTATGCTGGGTATCACATACTATGTTAAGGACTCCAGAATCAAACCTGAATCTTTAAGAGGATTGGCAAACAGTAAATACCAACACTCAAACATTTTAGAATGTTCAAGCCCATCTTTAGATTTTAATTACATAAAGAATTCAGATTTAATTCTGAAAAAGCATTTATATTGCTAAATTTATTTCCCTCAAGGGTGTATGAGAGATTTCACATTCAGATTCAAATAAAGAAGGAGAAACATTCTAGGTGTTAAGATGTGTCAAAAACTAGCAGAACACCAGCTTGTTACTAAATTTATCTATTCTCTTCTATTTCACCAGCTGAACAAATTCTTGCTGTGAGTGTGAGCAAACAGCAGAGCAACCTGTACTTTCTTCTGGCTGGTGCTATCATAATCAGCCTGATTTCTGTTCCCAAGGTCTTTCTGCAGTGCTGTTACAAATGGTCTGTGTGAAGCACAGAGAACATAATAAGTGCTTTCTGTACTGAGGAATAAGCTCAAACAATTGCAAGTGGAGACACACACCTCCTTAAATCCCACATTTGGATAGAACTGAGAGCACGGTCAGTGTGAAAGCACTGTAGTCCAAGATGGAAAGAGCAGTTCAAGTGGGTACTCTCAAGTGTAGGTGTACATTGGCTGTTCTGCAATCTTGAAGATTTTCCAGCTCCATATGGATGTAAAGAAAGGCTGCTCCCATCTAGTAGACAGAGAGTGTATTTAAATGCTCAGCTTGAATTCTGCTCATTACTTCCTTCTAGGTATTTTCCAAAGGTGCCATAAAATTCTGCTGAAGTTACATTAGAATAAAATCTACACTATGATACCTTAAACGTGCCTGGTTATATCTGCTAGAAAAACCTGACAAATGCAGTGCTCTCAGTTCCCAGTGCTACCACCTCACAGGAAGATTGAATAGAATATAAGATCAAGATGAGGCT
Source organism: Buphagus erythrorhynchus (assembly GCA_013400855.1). NCBI lineage: Eukaryota > Metazoa > Chordata > Aves > Passeriformes > Sturnidae > Buphagus > Buphagus erythrorhynchus. Next base: position 43,836 of record VZTT01011190.1, on the reverse strand, counting down.
TTACAAACGTTTCCATATCAAAATATTTCTATGAAAAGGTGCAGCACAACTTTCTCCAGCAGATGCCTCTAACTGAACCAACAGAAGGAAGCCTCATGGGCAACCTCCAACATCTCTGCAAATGGCTAGCAAGCCTCTAATTCCATGTCTTGCTTCCCAGATCATGTTCCAACACATTTATGGGCAGCAGAAGAAAGAAATCACTTTGTAGTGTGACACTTACAGCGATTGTCCTGGATTCTCAACAGGGCCATTTTAGCTGGTCCCAGGCCACAGTAAGCAGTAGAAAACCATCCCAATGTACTGGATCAGAATGAATGACAAAATGAAATTAGTGCCAAGAACATCTGGGACATTGCATGGTGCTGGAAATTATCGTGCAGGTTCTACAAGAACTTTTGGCTAAAGCTTTACCTCCTGTTGTGCTGCCTATCTAGTAATTATTGTGAAAAATGAAAGGGAGGAGTAGAGATGGTGACGTTGGCAATAGCCAATGACTGCAAGGAACTCGCAGATAGTTAGACAGCTAATGTTCATAGTAGGCTAAAAATTTGGGAGGAGTAATCCAACAGACAGGCATTCTGCTCAGCTTATTCACACAAGCAGGCTGACATGCCAACAGGTACATGGTAGGTGATGACTGGTATTGGTTAAAAGTGTAAACCTGCAAATTGGAACAGAAGTTTTACTCACTTCACATCTTATATATGCTGTTGCATTTGTGCAAGGCACTAGAGAATCAGGCACATTGTTTTGTGTGGAAACCGTTTTATGATTAAGATGATGTGAGCTTTAACGTTCAACAGGTTCACAGAGGAGCAGCTGGAGAACAGTCAACATTAAAAATTGCCATTAAAATTTTCCACTTCTAAAATTATCTCGTTTTCCAGATCTTTTGGGGGATAGCGTGAATGGGGAATTGGGAAACAGCTTTGTTCTAACAAGGAAACTCCTAAAGAAAAATATTTGGGATCAGCTATCTCCACTCTGATACTGATGCTGCCAATTTCTGTTACCGATGTCAATACTATTAACAGTAAAACAGATCCTTAGATTTTTATATCAAGTTCTGGCTCTTGACATAGATGAACCCACGTCCAAATCCCTGTAGCACATAGACACTGCATGATGTGTTCAAGACATTCTTTCTGACTTCTCTGGGGGGTCAGAAACAATGACCTACCTCCCACAGAGAAACTGAAAACTGGAACTGGCATGTAATGATGACAATAAATGACCACAGCACTCAGGCTAGCTCTTCCTCAGGAGAACAAAGAATCTGACTGTTTTGGTCAGTGCAGAAATGTGAGATAAATCAGGTGTTAGGAGGACAGCGACGCAGCCCAAAGCAACACAGAAGCAAGAGACTGACAAATGGAAGCAATTACTCCAGGTTATGATCAGTAGTGCCAGCAAAAGGAAGGCTTAGCTGACATTTCTGTTCTTGCTGGCTATGTGAGGATCACAAAGGGGATCTCGGCAGGCGCTGAACGGCTCGTGCAACATGAGTTAATTGGAGTTCAAAGCACAAAGTGACTGCAGAACGCTCTGTGCGCGGCCAGGGGCCGGGCCGCCGTGCTATCGCCGGCCTTGGTTCAGACATGGTACCTCGACAAGCACCTACTTATGAATCAAAATGCCACAGCCATAACAACCAAAACTGATTTAATATAAACCACTGATTAAAGATTGTGTAAAAATACTGGTAATTTAGCTTCCTCCTGGCAGGATTTATCAATACCTTTTGTTCTCTGCCTCATTAACACCAACCTTCTCTCCAGTTTTGATGGTTTGTGGCTTTAGTCCTTTATGTAATCCATATTCAATTTGTACCAGAGGGCAATCTGGTCTGGTAACAAAACCATTCTTCTGTGCTGAACTTTATAAAGAATAATCTTATTACAATAATTCGTAAAGTGCCCTCAGGAAGGTGCTCACAATGCCATGACATTATAGAAACAATATACAATCTGATACATTATTTTCAAAAAAATCCTCCGAAGCAAAAGGGAGGTGAACAACAAATGTATAAGCAAATACTGTTAGTCCAACAACAGTCGAATTACAGAATGCTCTATAGTCTCAGAGTGTTTTTAAAATGGGAGGTGGGGAACAAATTGGCAGGAATATCTTGGGAAAGTCCCAAATTTTTTAAGCTCTACCAAAGTAAGCACACCATTAGCAAGCCCAGTGTTTGAAGATGAAATGTCTATGACTTACTATGAGGTATTTTACTAAGGAAATTGAAAAAATACAACATATAAAGAAAATCCATTTTTTACTAAGAGGAAAGAAGATAATACAGTGTCTATGTATATCCACTGACCCTTAGTGTCTTTTTCTTCTATTTATAAAGAAAACAATCTTTCTCTTCCCTGTTAATTTCAGATTTTATATACACATATAAAACTATATAATATATATAGTTTTACATGTATATACACACACATACAAAAATACTCATACACACTCGTGTATGTATCTCAGGGTCTTATTGGATTTCAGAGTCTGTTTCTCTTTTTTTTGTGACTTAAAGAACACAACTGGGCAAAAAATCAAGTAATTTCACGCATGCAAGCATATCTTGCCACTTGTGCATGTAAATTACACAATCTGTAAATAACTGCAGAAATAGCATGCTCAAATTAGGCACCTGATTGCCCAATTAACTTGTTCATAGAAAATCAGATGATAACCTTCAGTAGCTCCTGTTATGGACTCTTCTTATCACTGCTACCCTATAGAATCCGCAGTGTATATTCCAAACAACTGCACTGTTATTTTGTGCTTTTACATAGACACAAGCAGCACTGCACACTTAATAAAGCTATCAAGTGAACTTTGGACCAGATTCCAGAAATTTGTTTAGATACTTAAAAGTGCTCTTACGAGAATGAGCCAGCTTAGACAATTAAAAAAAAAAAGTAGAAAAAGATTTGGTCTTATTTCAATTGGTTCAAATGTTATGAAAAAAAAAATAACCCAGGCATTTGTGGCCCTTCATGCCTCTATTAATAGGCAAAGTTTTACTTCTGTGTCTTTGATTTTTTTAAAGTGTCTTGTTTTCTTTGACAGGCAAGTATTATTTCGCCATATACATTCAATTCCTAGTAAATCCTTCCTTTATTTTTGCATTGAAATAATCATTAATTAACAGGAATTTGATACAAGTGGACACAGAAAACCAGGCTGCCGCATTCCAGTGTATACTTCCTAATGGACAGAGAAACTAAAATACCCAAATCAATCCAAGTACTGCAAACAGAGAAACTCGTTAAATCATGTATCAAAATGAGTTAAGAAATGGTCTTTTACCACAAGTATGTTGCTCCTTGGCTGTTGTACTTCTTTTTCTGAGATGATGTTGTGGAAAGAGGGTATTTTCTTTTCTCTACCAATTTTTTGCATCAACTAAATCTTAGTAGCTTTAAAAGAAAAAGCTGAATGAACCATTATCTTAACAACGATCTCTGAAATAAGAGAAAAGGAAGCAAAAGCAGAACTGCTGGGCTGGATCGTGTCCCTGAATTAGGTGTTACATATAATCCTAGTGGCTGCATTAACCAGTTCTTCACAGGCCTCCTGCAGCAACAGCTGTGCCGGTCCAACTGTTCATCTCCCCTCAGAAAGGGGAGAGTAATAAGAAAAGCTACTGGACCCCCTTATATTCTGGGGGTTTCAATCAAGCATCACCGTATTTCTTTCCTCAGACTTCTCATGACAGTATCTGCTGGTGACTTGCCATTGCTGCTTTTCTTCCTCTAGAGGATCAAAATCCAATTTGGTACTTAAATTACTTTGTTCCACTCCACTGATCTGTGCCTCTTTAAAAAATCTTCCAGGAGTGCTGCTTGTCCTTCTTGCAAAATAAGCTTTACTTTTCTCCTATAAACAAACAAATGAAAACCCCAACTCTTCCCCACATGCCCTTTTCAAAAATATAATCATGATCATTTGTATCAGGAGAATTATTTAGCAGTCTCCAGTCTTAGTACAGCTTTTGTTGAGAAAACTGTAGCTTATATGACTCTTAAGTGTTTATTAGAAAGCTTTCAAAAAGAGATCTTCATTTCAGGAAAAGAAAAATTGTTCAGTTTAGCAAATACAGATGTTCACAGCAGAAAGACTGAAATAGTTAAAAATGATCCTAGGGAGCAAGCAGCTCACAGAGTTAGCAAAATAATTAATTTTTCCTTTCTTTTACAGAAGAACACTAATAGCTGCTCTGGTTTCCACACTATTGAGACAGATTTTGTTGTGTGGTCTTGGGTTTGGTTTTTTTTTTTTTTTTTTCTCTATTGCTCCACACAGGTTTTAATTAGTGCTTCTCCTTGGCTACAAGTGCTTCATTTTGAAATACAAAGCTCTTAAAAAACAAAAAAACAAAAAAACCCCACCCCAAAAAACCAAAACCCCCAACACCACATCACTGGAGGGGAAAATGGGAAGTGATACAGTGCAGCTGCAGCAATCTGCTTCTGCTGTTGTCCTCCCTCTCCCCAAATCCTCTGCATAATTTCAATCGTTAGTCGATGAACCTTTGGCAGGCCTTCTTCCATCGGCAGGCAGTGCACCACATATCTCTGTTCTCCATCCCATAGACCTTCCGACACTTTTTCCCCTCCCCTCTAGGCTTCCTGTCAGAGAGAAAGGGAAGCTCATTAACGAGATGCTTTTGTAGTTTTGCTTTTCACCCTAAGACCAAGACAACAACCCAATGGAGTGCAGGAGGCAGAGAACCCATGGCCTTTCACGGGGTTTGGGCTGTTTTCATTCCAGCTGGGAGCTGATGAAGTGACAGACACATATGGCTGCGAGTCCAGCACTCTCAGGGACCAGGCTTCTACTTGCCTGGCTTCCACAGCTTCTGCAGCAGCTGCTGAGCCTGCTCCTCTGCTCCTGGGATGATCCCAGGAACATACAGCCCTGATTTTAGCCAGCAACTAAACCTGGACTTCGTAAATTATACTGTAGCCACATGAAGTGCCAAGCTGTAATGCACAGTCATAGCTGTTCCACAATACAGGCTAGGCCATGTCAGGCTAAAGTGCTGCAGAGTTGTGGTAAAAATATTTGGAATAGCTCAGAGCAGCAGACCTTGTCCACCAGCAGGCATCAGCTATGCCAAAGCAGAGAAAAGCTACCAGCTCCTAACCTTGCTGGTCCTTCCTCCAGTTTGCTCTGAGCTCATTAACTGAAAACAATGAAGTGAGTGGGAAGTTTTAACCCTTGCTCTCACTTGCAGCACATTCTTGTGTGTACCTTCTCTGTGGTCCCCAAAGCCAGCAAGGTGGGCAACACCTGCTTTTAAAGCTTGTCCTGTTTACCACCTTACAACTACACTCAAAAGATTAAAAGTTTAGAAAATGATCCAAGTAACTGTTAAAATTGATTTTTTAAAAAACTTAATACATAGCAAGACAGCAAACCTGAGGAGCAATGCTTCACCAAGCAATCCAACGTTCACTACTGCAATGCCATCTGTCCTGGCATCTTCAAATAAAGTAACTGTACCAACAGAACTGTTTAATACCTGTTTTACATGCTGCATGGCACACATGGGATTCCTCTCTTGCATACCCACACATTTTCTGATAACTGAACATTAATTAATGGGCACAATCCATGAATTGGGCAGATCTCAAGTTTGGTTTGTAGCATATGCATTGATCTGAGAGTCATGAAGAAAATTAAAGGCATTAAATCTTCTTTTTGTCTCATTTTAGGGTACAGTCAGATTTGGAACTGTAAGAAATAAGGAGTTTCTTTACTGTAAGAAATTTAGTATTATGGTGTGATTTTTTACCCTTTTTAAACACTTTAAAAGTAGATTCTGGTCAAATATCAGTTAGATTTAATGGTAATTAATGCAGTTATGTCTAGGAAGACAAGGCATAAAAAGCTTTGCCTTGATCTAATTTATTGTAACACAGGGTTTCTTATAGCTCAGCCAAAGCCAAACACCGTTCTGACTGAATGGTGATAAACACCTAAGACAGTCCAGCCTTTCAGGGAAAAGTGCAAAGCCAGACTGAACTTCACCTTTGATAGTGGTCAAAAGAAAAATAGGTTCTGAATGCTTACTTTGAAGAGCTCTAGCAAGAACCTGCCTGACAAGTGCAATCAGGGTTGGAGGTGGGCTTTTGCTGTTTCTCTGGCCACTGACAACTTATTTACTGAATGCCCTTCAGGTTGTGAGGCTGTAGTGTCAGCAGGAGCTAGTGGTCCCATACCTCAAGCCAAATGCTACTCTAGGCGGTGATGAAAGAACTGTGTGGGACTGTTTCTGCTCTCCACTCCCTGCAGGACGATTATGGGTTGGTGAGACCTGTCAATACAGACAAAAAAGCTGCTTACAAAGAACATACACATATGAATGCAGTATAAATGCTTTTTCCCAGAAAACACAAATTATGCTGCTTGGTGGCAAGGATACCCAGGAAAGATGACTATATAACACACAAACGTAATTAAGCTGTAAGTTTATTTAGCATTAGGTACACTGCTTTAGCTTCTCGTTTCCCTGTGTTACCAGTCATCCTCCTAGAGAAATCCAAAATACAGAACAGCAACACTGCATGTTTTGGAAAAGACAAGAAACACATTCATTCTTATTTAAAACCTCTGACTAGCTCTTAGGAAAACCTTCTCCAATTTAAGCAAAGAAAATAACTGGAAAAATAAATTCTGTCCTGTGCTGAGATCAATACCAATAATCTCCTATGAAATAAAGGGATTTTACCTGTTGCTCCTGTCTGTCACTTGGCACTTTGTGGAGAGACACCCTTGGAGAAGAGGGTTTGTTGAAGAGCACTTACAATGGGGCCCCTCAAGGTGTAACAGACAGGAAGTGCAATGCAGCCCCTTCTGATCAAAGCTGCTAACAAGATGTATCTCCTTACTCTGTACAGTAAACCTTCTCAGCAGGTGTCCTCTTTGTGAATGTTTCCAAGAGAAGGGTGTAGTTTGGTCTTCTGAGACTTTCAAAGTCTCCTACATGAGTTTGGGGCTTGGCAACATCATTCAAGCAATCGCATGGCATAAAGCTTGGCCTTAAATAATACCTAAATTATTTTACCATGGTCTTATTTTGCCCCTGTGTGAAGGCCACAACCACTTTACATCTAAAATACCAGAAAAAAAATTCGGAACACTCATTTTTTTTGCTGTACATTGAATGTAGCAAGCTTCATTTGGGCATGTAATGCAGAGTCAGCCTCCTGCTGCCAGGAACTGCAGATATGGTCATAGTTCTCTGCACTGCTATGACTTTTACCTCCTGCCCTTGAAGTTATACAATATCTGGAAGAGAGTGAACTGACTGACCTTACTGGAAGTGAATTACTTTATGTGCTTTGATTTTTGATACAAAGTCTATTTTAAAGCTACTCTACAGTAGCAAAAAGCTAATGCTTGTAATTGAGTGCAGACACTCTTTCAACTTTTACTCCTGGCTAGTAGCAAGAGAAATTTTTGATTTAACTATGTGGCTCACACTCTGAACAAACTTATACCACTGATATACAAAAGATACCTGCAAAACTCTCTCTGCCAGCTTACCATGTTTGGTACATCCAAAGACCACACTAGCTCCTTTTGTTCCATCCCTCCAGAATATTAAGGGTAGCTTGCTCTTTGCTACTTTTTTCCAAATTTTTATCAACCACTTTCCTTGTTTTACCTAAGAATGATTGAAACATTGAAGATAAAATGCAAAGCAATAGCACTTCCGTAGTATTTGGCATTCACCAGACACTTTACAGTTTTCCAGTCATTACCAGTAACCAGAGATCTCCAGTCATTGTGCTAGGGTTCAGAAACATTTTAAAAACCAGAAATTATTGTATGTCTACCACTAGTAACTGACACTCAATATTTTAGCTGCTTGTCATTGAACAGAGGAGTACTTGGATGGTCTCCTATGTCATAAGCAATTATTTTGCTTACTTCCAAATAGAGATCAGGCTGGAGCAGTAATTGCAGTGTGCAGACTCCTCCCTCGCATTCTCTGAGAGGGTCTCTGCATGATGGTTCCACAGACTGGCACACCAAGGCAGCTACACACCACTGAAGCTGAGCTTTAGTGTATTTTGATAGGCTTTTCAGCAGGTCTAAACAATACCAGTCAGCTGCTTTCTGTAGGGAACACTAAGAGCAGATTAAGAGCAAGCCCTGAGAAGGCAATCCTTGCCCCTGGAGGCTTTTCATGTCTGAAGCGCTGTCTAATGCAGAGTAAAATAATGCTGATTGAAGCAAGGACCTGGAGTTTCCAGTTACAATTCCCGGGGGGGAGAAACTGTGGTTACAGAGATTTGTGATCTGTAAGCATCAGATTATCAAAGATCTTGCCTGTTCAACCTTTTTGGGTCTTATGAGCAGGCAGATACAAGTCAGTATCAGATGGCAGAGACCATACTGACATTCAGGAAGACTTTTACCCTACGTTACCTAGAAGTGGAAGTACATGGTCATGATGTTAAGTCCTCCAGTATCAAGACATATGGACTTCACCATGGCTCATCCCATTTGCATCACTTAACTCCCTCTCCTCATGCATCCCTAGGGTGTGGCTGATTTATTCTCCTAATTCAGCCTCAACTGGTAGAACAATCAGTCTGTCCTTTTTGCTTCATGCAGAGAACAACACCTCACAATGGCTTGTAACTGTTCCAATGTTCAACTTTTCACCTGCAAAGTTATCTTAGAAAAATAGTATGAAAAAGTCTATTTGCCATCTGCCTTGGAATCAAACCTAATGCATGATTCAGAGCACAAAGGGGTTTGGAGGCTCCCCTATTTACAGAACCACAGAATAACCTGAGTTGGAAGGGACCCATAAGGATCATCAACTCCAACTCCCAGCCCTGCAGAGAACATCCCCAAGAGTCACACCATGTGCCTGAGAGCATTGTCCAAACACTGCATGAGCTCTGCCAGGCTGGTGCTGTGACCACTTCCCTGGGGAGCCTGTTCCAGTGCCCAACCATCCTCTGGGGGAAGAANGTCATCACAGAGCAGAGATCAGTACCTGCCCCTTCACTTCCCTTCATGAGGAAGTTGCAGATTGCAATGAGATCTCCCCTCAGTCTCCTTTCCTCCAGGCTGAACATACCAAGTGACCTTGGCCACTTCTTCTCTCTTATCACTACAAGAAGTCTAAATAAATGCCTGTGTTTAGATGTTGAGAAAACTCTAGAGCCTAGACCAGCCACATACTGAGCCCAACTGATCCAGCAGCATGTATGGGTAGTTTTGAGGTGCTCAGTTACTTGCTGATAAGTACACCCATATTTACCAAGGCTTTTCAGCGCTGCTCTGCTAAAGACTTTCTGAAAACAAGGATTTAATGTAACTCATGGTCTTTGAACACCCCAGTTCCCAGGACAGAAAGCAGGAAGTGCTCAATGTCACCAAAATACAGTGTCCACAGGAATGAAAGGGGGAAACACTACAGTATGTGTCAAAAAATAAATGCGAAAGGAGACTATATTGAAAATGTGTAGACCTAGGCACTTTTTCAAATCTGTACCTAATCTTTTCCTGCTCAGTGGTTTGTCCAGGCCAGAAAAGTATTCCAAAGCCATTTTAGAAAACGTCTTGCTTAAATATTAAGGGTTAGGCAAAAAATAATGGTTTGGACTTATTCTTCGAGGTTCCCTTGGGTGCTGCAGATTTGTGTCTCATCTCAGGGTCTGCACCGCGTATGTCACAAGTGTGTGAGTTTGTTATGCTGGCTGTGTCACATAGTCTGGTCTTAAATAAACCCCATCAGAGAAGGAGAAAGTNCAATATCTAATTTACTTTGAAGCAGAAATGAAACTTTAATTTAATATACAGGTATTTAACATAAATTTGTATTTGCACCCTCACTTACTGCACATAATTTTTCACTGCACGCAAGCCTTTGTACCTCATAAATGATCACACTGATGACAACGTAGTCAAATGTGTGCAAACCTTTAAGATTTTTTTCTTATTATTGTTTTTTTGCTTTGTTAAACAACCTTATAAACATTGTTAGAGCCTATAATGGCAGTTCACATGGCTCCCTGAGCAGTTTATAATTCTGCATCACTGCTTCCCCAGGTTTTGCATTGGGATTACTTTCAAATTGTACTTAAATCATTGCCATCTCCACTGAATTCTCAGAAAGTGATTTAGCATTTCTTAAATTCTATTGAGAACTCTCCACTCTACAGCCACAGATCAGTGTTGTTGCCTGAACAAGTAAACTCGATGCATATGTGTCTAATCCTGTCCTCCTTAAGTGTCTGATTTACAATGTGACTAATTGCATTTTTAGATTCCCAACACTCCTGGCACCAGTTTCTGCTACTCCACAAAAGGAGCCAGTTTCATAATTACTCCGTATCAACCCCATTGTTGGGAAATCAAATTCTCAGGGAACTCTGTGGATAGCACACTCTGTCAAGGCACTCTTGTTGAAATTGCTGCCAGCATGATGTCTTTCACTGTTAGTTGTTCCTTGATGGAATTTAATAAATATTCATTGGCAGAGTGCAGTGTAATTGATTCA
>VZTT01011190.1:2668-25446 GCA_013400855.1 Buphagus erythrorhynchus | reverse complement strand
TTCCCATGCTCTGCCAGTGAGCAGGGGCACCAAAAGCTGGAAGGAAGCATGGCCAGGACAAAGAGATATTCCATACCACAGGATGTCATGTTCAGTAAATACATAGGAGGGAGTTAGCTGGGAGGTGCTGATCTCTATTTGGGGACAGGCTGGGCATTGGTCAGCAGGTGGTGAGAAATTGTAATGTGCATCACTCATTTCTCTTCAGTTTTGTTTCTCTCTCTCTCCTTCCTTTCATTACAAGTAGTAGAGTCATTAGTATTACTGTAATTACTATCATCAGTGTTTTATTTTGTTTAAGCCATTAAACTGTTCTTGTCTCAGCCCATGAGGTTTACTCTTTATTCCTTTGATTTTTCCAGGGAAGGAAGGGGATAGTGAGTGAACAGCTCTGTGGTACTTAGCTGCTGACTGGATTAAACCATGACAACATGCAGCTCAGTTTCCTTTTATTTTTAGGTTTCTTATGTGGTTTGTGGTTTTGGTGGTTTTTTTTGCAGTAATATTTTTTTTTTGCATTAATTCAACTCAGAACTGGCGCAAGCACCTGACCTGATGTGAAACAAAGCTGAAAAGTATTCATGCAAGACCCTGAACCTGTTTATGGCAGTGTCATCCCGGATGTGATGTGCAGACAGCACACATAATGTAATGGCACTGAGCTGTGCAGCTGACAGGGAAGTGCAGTGTGACCTCAAGCTCTCTTTGACCTTCTAGCAAAGTTGACAGAATTTCAGGAAAGAAAGTACTTTGCTGTTGGAATAAGTGCTCATTCACCTTGATGCACTACTCTGCAATTTCCTCAGAAACACAGGGATATGAGACAGAGAAGCCAAGGACAATTTCTCCTCTTCTATCCCAAATCCTTTAGACTCCCAAAAAGACTGCTTTCTTACCCAAGGTGAATGGTCCGTATGTGTTTCTGAATCCCTGCAGCTGTGCTCAGTACCTTCCCACAGTTCTTCCACAGGCATTTGAACATCACCTTCATGGAGTTCTGAAAATTATGAGTAAAGCAACATTAGTTGTATGGAAGTTGTAGGGATATTAGGAAAAATTTCTTCCCTGAAAGGGTTATCAAGCATTGGAACAGGCTGCCCAGGGAAATGGCAGAGTCACCAACCCTGGAGGTATTTAAAAGACTTGTAGATGTGTTGCCTGGGGACATAGTTTCTGCTGGACTTGGCAGTTAAGGGCTGAAAATTTCTGTGACTCTGTAATTCTGTGAAGATAGAAAAAAACCCAAACTACCCAAACCAGATAAACAGTTAGAAACCACTGTGAAGGTTCAGAGCCTTTGACTCCAAATTTGTAATGATCTAACAGTCTTCTGTCAAGTGTGTCACTCTACTGAATTCAAGAGAATCCAGTGAAAAGCTGCAGGAGCAGCTTGTGACAAAACTTCAGCTCTCTCTCTTCGTTGGCAACACTTCCATTTTTAAGTTTCAGCTCCTCCACTAAGGGAGGTAGATGATATAAAAACTTTCTACACTTCTTTCAAAAAAGTCTTGATGAGGACTTCTCACTTAATCCAAGGCACCTTCTTAAATTAAGGTCTTTCCAAAGCAAGCTCTTATGAATGTTTCTGCTCATGATATCTGCAGCACTAAAAAAATTTGTGCCAGAAAAACACAGCTTCTGTTAATGCAATATTTGCCAGGGGCTGGCACAACCTGCTTTTGTTTCACTCAAAAGCTGCTGTGACTTTACTAAGACAAGAGAATGAGAAGTTATCAGTCTGTGTTCAATATTAAAAAAAAATACAGGTATAATCTCATTTAAATATTCTCTTTATATTCTTTAATATAACTTCATTGATCCCCACTGAGTTATCATTGATTTAGAGCACAGCCAACAAGGCTATCACTAGGCTAATCTTCAACATTTTGAAGACTCTGGAGAAAAGTAGTCTTAAAATAACACAGATGTTACAAACTCTAGAGATATTTAAAAGCTAATTTTACCCCAAAATGAAACTGATTTTGTACAGTTTAAATACAAAAAGAATTCTAAATAGCTCATAATTCTCAAAAATAATTTTCTCTATTATTACAGAGCACATTATTAACACAAGGAAGAGCATCAAAATACTGTACTATTATTCTATAATTTTNGGGGGAACAAACTCATCCCCTTAGGGTTAAGTACATTTCACTGTGCCTTGAACAAAAGCTGAGTTGGTGTCTTCTTCAATTTGGACCCCTTGGAACTGCATGCCAGTAGATGGTTTCAGCATTTGCTAAAAAGATATGGTTAGAATATAACTTGAAAAAAAATCTCAGCAGATATGCTTTTTAAAGCAAAAATTGATTGTAGTAGCATGTTCTCATAGTACCCTGCAGTCTAACATCTCTTGTTATTATTTATCTAAATAAAACATTTACCATACAAAGCAAAATCCCCGTGAACTAGAACAGATAATGTAATAGACCTATGGTGGGTACATCGATAGAAACATTTGAAAGCAACTTAGAAAACAATAAAGATGGCAGCTGCAAACCATCTGTCTCATCACAGCTGAGCAGTAAGAGTGGTGCAAATAAGATGAAGGTTAACTGAGAAGTAAAAGGCAAACCAGGACACTTCTGCACCTCTACTCCTCCTGTCCCACATACCCCAAATGGTTTCTCTGTTTAGTGCACAGCTCAGCTCCAACTTCTAATTTATTATAACAAAGGTGTCCTCCAAAATACTTTTTTCCTTCTTAGCAAGATGCACAGACATTTTCACCCCTTTCCCATGAACAAGAGAAGAACAGCATGGGTCAGCAAATAAGCAGCTTCTGGAGCAAGAGGATAAATCTGAACAGGTTTAAACAATCATTAAAACTTCTTCCTGCTGGTGATGAAGCAATTAACTGTCATAGACTGAGCCAGAAACAAATTCACTAAGGGAATAAATTCTCTGTTTTTTCTCCTTACAAAAAGCCCTTTTACATCTTGCTATGTAAAATCTGTCTTCTTGTGTTGGGAGGGAAGGAAACTTGGACTAGTGCCATCTCTTTGTTTTCTTTTTCTTCCAGAGAAGCTTGCTGGCTAGCAACAGTGCTTTTTTGGGGTTAGTTTTGGACCTTTTTTTTAAATGTCATGTTTTATTTAGCCTGCTTTTGCATTCCAACGGAGGATAAATTTGGCTAATGCTAATACTATATCAAAAGCCATCGGAGAGAGCGCTCTCTCTCCTTTTTCCACTCCATATGTCTGTGCAGAGAAACCTTCACAGTATTAAGGTATCCGACATGCTGTCAGACAAACAGCACTTTTAGAGAACAAGGAGTATTAAGGCCATAGTCAGTTTTTGTGATGACATGTAAAGGCTGCCTGTTGCATCCTGCACACAGAGAATTTGTCAAAGTAGGACAGAAATCCCTTGAATAGCCAGAGGCAACACCTTCTGGAAATCACTCTAGTGTTTTCTGGGCAGGAGGCTCTGTAGCACCTCACCATCTGGCAGGAAATATGTGGTGCTGATGGCAGCATGTATGTGCAGGAGGTGACCACGTTGAATAAGACACAGTGACTAGGAGAAGTCCCTATGTTAAATGGATGCCAAGGAAGGATACGCAAGCATTGGTATTTGGGTGACCTGTTCTTTCTCACAACAAAATAAGCTTACCAACATCCTATCTACCAGTGGGTATGGAATTTAACATGATGCTAACCTTTCTCTTCCTAGGAATGGGTTCATCGAAGAGAAGGTTGCTTGTTTCACCTTCATCAATACCATCATCTGGCTGGGAAGGTGTCCGAAAAGCTTTGAAGCTATCGGCTGACAGAGGTGGAGATGGGGTGGATGGGTTGGACTGGTCACTGGGAGCATTCCAGCTCCAGTATCCACTGCTGCTGGTACTAGAAGGCACAAATCCTCCTTCTTTCCAAGACCCATTCAGGGATTCTGTCAAGAACAACAAAAGCTATTATTACAACAGTATCATCATGATAGGGCTAAGGAGCTCTTTTTTCTAAGGTTTAGATGCCATGTTGGTAATTAACTGCACATTCAGTAAAGGAAAGTGAAAGCATTGGATGCAGAGAGGACAACCATATCTAACTCATTGCACCAAATCACATATTCCACACCTGATTTTTATTTTATTTAAAACAAACAAACAAACAAACAAAAGCAGCAAAGTATTTTTCTAAAAAGAAATGTTGCATTTGAAAAGATAACCTGTTCTGAAGCATAAACAGCAATAAACCATCATATATTGCATGCATGATTTAAGGAAAACATTTAAATTGACCTTTAAAGGTCCCTGCAAACCCAAACTATTCTATAGTTCTAAATACATCCTCTACCTCCAATATGAACACGTGACTGATGTGGCACCAAAGCAAACTCCAAGCCACCATATAGCTAACAGGAGATCCCCTGGGAAGGGGACAGACACTTTGAGCTCCAGAACACTAAGCATATCCACAAAAACACGACCATCTTCCCAGTAGTAAAACACCAAAGACAACCATTGTTACACTCTATGTTCTTATAATCTCTCAATACATACACCTCTGTCTAATCTGAATCTCTACATGAGGTATGTATCCCTTGGGACATACAGGTGTACAGGCATCTGGTTTCAGAAGTGGAACACATAGACACTGGATCACCTCCACACCTACTCACTGGAGGAACTGCCTCCTCAGTGCCACAGTTCTCCTGACATGACATGGTAAGAAGGCACATGAACTAACAGCTTACACTGCAGCACCATGGGTGGGAGTAACAGCACTGCCTGTGCAGCCTAAGGCACAGCTTGAGCCGTGCTTCACATGCAGGGGTCCTCAGGCTTTAGATGCCAGCATGTCACTCTCACCAGTTCTCACCAGTATATAGGTCATCAGCCCAGAGAAGGCATGGCCTGAGCACACCCAGGGTGCAGCCACAAGCAGCTCTGCCAGAACCTTAAGTTCTCACAGGGTTTGGGCAAATGCACAGGCACGGTTTAGGTGCAGCTTCTCCTTAGCTCAGGCATTGGAAGCTTTTCCTAATGACACTGGAGGTGCCCGAGTATTGTGCAATACCTGACTTTGTGGAACGGCAAGCAAATAAAACATCTTATCTGTTCATGAAACAGTATTTAAGTGTGAGACAAGCCAGTGCCTGTCTTCAAAAGATCTGCAGAAGTCACTCCTTCATTCCTTCTCAATTTCTTACAGATAAATTTAACTAACGATATTGGCAAGAAAGTGAGCTATCAAAAGCTTACTCCCAAACCAATGAATTTTTGGGTTTTTTTCTCCTAATTCAGTTGGTTTTGGAGAAAATCCTTAACGACTAACATTAGCTGCTCACAAAAACAGAACACAGTGCCCCCTTGAGTAAGCAGTAGTACTGATTTACTGATCAGGACCACGCAGCATAAATGGAATTGATCCTCCTCCTCCACCCCGCCCAGTTCCTCTTTGGAAATTACATACATACACATTTCCGGTAGCTCCTAAGTTAACATATGAAAATCTCATGTTTTGTCTCATGATTACAACCTTCATGTGACTGTAATTAAGGTGGGTTTTGTTTCTTTTAAATATTTGGCATTTCAGTCTTGTGCCAAAGCCAAAAAATACATCTGGTATCAACTTGTGACCTTAGCATAGCTTAAAATTTCCATGTCTTCAGAAAACAAAGGAACACTCTTTCAACTACTACTTTCTGACACAGTTATCGTGGTACCTTGTATTCTCAGTGTCTACAGCTTCTTCTCACCTTGTTGAGAAAAAGATGCAAATCTAGAACATTTTTTAAGTAGCATGGAAAGAACTGAATGAGGTTGAGAACAGGAAAAAGCCAAACATTGGTTCTCATTCATACTAACAAATCAGTCAATGTAAAGAAATTTAATATATAAAAAAATGCAACTTACTCTTATTTTGGGGTTCTTTTCACATTGCTGGAGTTGCGTGAAAGAGAACCAGACCAAATATTATTCAGCTGCAGAGAAACAAGGGCCAAACTCTGATCCAGTTTACATGGGTGATCATTCCCAGGAATTCCAGCATGGATCTGACTTTAATATTATTGCTAATGTTATTTTTTTTTACTTCTAGGCAAAATTCCATTTGTTTTAACAAATGGTCCTTTAATCATACTGCTACTTATTTCCCTTTATTGGAAAAGCATGTAGAAAAAACTAATCACTAATATATTTGTTGCTTGTATTACTAGGATCAGAGCCTAGCCTTGCAACACTAAATAAGCTTTAAATTATCAAGACTTCACACTTCCATTTAAGTCTTTAGTAAGCCTTGACTAAGGCAAAACTAAGATATTCAGGGAGAAGGTGCCCAAAATCAGCTTCAAAATCTTGTCTGTGACTACTGAAAACATGTGAAATACTTTTTCAGGCTAGTCTTCCCAGATTTTGGGAAACAAGTAGACAAGCTATATGAAGAAGTATCAAAGAGCACTCAGACTATGCTAAGAAATATCAAAGGCAGTTAAACAGCCACCATTTGCCTATTAGCAATTCAAAAGGGTTTGTTTGGAAGATCTTTGCAAACAGCTGCAGCTGATGTGCACTGCTGCTCCTGACAAGTGTCACCTGCTCAGACTGTCTAAGGTGGCAAATACTGCTTCACCTGCAGTAGAACAGCCCCCCAGGACAGGATGCAGCAGGGGACACGTGTGTGCCTTGGCCACACCAAATCCCTGCCTGCCACACCAGGCACAGATCCATCTTCAGCTGTGGCTCTGTCTGTGAGCTGAGCAGCTGGAGAGCAGGTGTGCTTTTACCCTTCTGCTGGCCTTTCCCAGGGGCTGCCAACATCCTGTCCTGAGGCGTGACAATCACCAGGGACATCACTGCCTGAGGTTTCCCAGGGCTCCTCAGAGCAGTGGCACTCCAATAAACACTTCTGGCTTTCAACACTGGAAAGCACATGAACAAAGGCCATGGGTGTTCATGGCCAGAGTTCCAACTAAATGTATAAAACTTACATTTTCTGAAAATAAATGGAAAAACCACAGCATTAGCATTTGCTATGAATTCCTTTAAGAACATCATTCAGTGGATCATGCCTGCTCCCTTGAAGAAAAGCAAGTGTTCCTCAGTCTTCCAATTACTAACAGTAAGAGAGCATCTAGTGGTTTTTTTAGCAGTTGCGAGTGAGTGAGAAAAGTCAGTCATACAAACAATGCCGAGGTACCCTAACAAGGGTGTCCTAATTTAAATTATTCCTTAAAATAAAACACTCCTAAAAATTTATTGTAACTCCAGTCAATCTTGCATAGATCAATTACATTTCATTAACAATCTCTTCAGTACCTGAAACTTTTTATACTTACCTGTGTGTCTTCTGCTATACCATGAATGAAGTAGTCTTTAAACAGATTATGGATTTGATGAAAGACCATCAGAGAGTTACACACAGCACAGGAACTGGAGGTGCAGAGAAGCAGACCTCTTGCTGTGCAGATTGCTACTGCACAGCCTCTCAGCCAAAGGCTGTGATCTGTAAGTGTTTTGCCTTATTGTGGCTTTAGGTAAAATCTGATCTAATTTCCATGGAGTGGATGACAAGAAAAACTGCTACCATGTTTCCTGGATGTGGCACTCAGGACATGGTTTAGAGGTGAATATGGTGGTGGTGCCAGGCTGACGGTTGGACTTGGTGATCTGAGAGGTCTTTCCCAATCCTAACCATTCTACAATTCTAGGACTTTGCAAATGCAAACAAACTCTTTGAAAAATTAAGTGTTTCAGTGAGGTCAAGAGACTTTTTGAAGTGCTCATATCTCACTTATGGAATGGGCATCTCCCATTTCATAAACTAGAGCTGCTCTACAGTTAAAGAAAACATTTCTTTTCATTTCTGCCTGTGCTGCACCAAAGACTCAGTATGATCCCCAACATACCAGAAGTCAGCCACTCACCATTTTTTCTCCACCATGGCCACACTCCTGGAAACAAGCCCCCTGATAAAGGGCCCTGGCACCCCTTCCCACAGCCCCTGGCTCCAAAGGCTTACCATTGGGTCGGACAGGAGGGCTGCGGACCAAAGGGCTGGTGGATAAACTGGTGAGTACCATGGCTGCTGTTACTTTATCCATGTCCAGTTCTTCTGAAGATTTCCTGAAACACAGTGAGTGGGAGGCAGGAAACATATCAACAAATATTGAACTTTTTTTAGTGTTGGTTTTTTTTTTTTTTTTTAATACCAGCCTAAATCCTAAGCCAGCACAGTAACAAAAGCAAGCTGCTGCACAGAGTTCTCCTAGCATTGGTCTTCTGGCAACCTGAGCATATCAACAGGCTTCTATAAGCAAACTAACTCAATGTAAATAGGAAAAGAAGTGGGAAAAGAGAATACATCTTTGTATAAAATTTTCAGGATACTGTGACTCTCTATAACTTTGTCTTTGTTTCTTTTTAAGTTTTCAGGATTTCAGCTATTCATATTCTTAGAGCTAAGTGTGTTCTTAAGGTGGTTTTCTTGGATGAACACATGGAGATGCAAAATTGGGTGAAATTACTAGCAACAATAACACCATACATTAGTCTCTGTAGGGTAAAGAAAAACCATGAACTGGAACTAAAGGATGTGAGTTTGTTGCTTCTGCTTAACACTATTAACATTCCTAAACTCTCTCCAAAAGTCTGATCCTAAATTTTTCTTGGTCAGATTAAAAACCAAATATTTAAAGTAATTAGGAAACTGGTATAGAAATGGTGCAGGAGGGGTAGGAGGGTAGGGGAGAGAAAGGGAGAGAGAGGTTGTTTTGCAGGTGTGATGGGTGCCTGAACCAGCATGACGGCAGAGGGGCCCATTGCTGCCTCAGCCTGGTCTTGCTGGGAACGTGTGCAATTCAGAGGAGAGGACATGGAGAAGGGGCAATAAGGGAAAGGAGAGAAGCCAGCTTTCCAGGGAAAGGAAGAGAAGATTTGCACAATGGCAAATACCACCAGGAACCAGGATTCGGCAACCCATTTTTAAGGGAGTCATGGGGTTTCTTTTAGGCCATGAAGGAAATCTTTTTTTGTCTGTAAAAAATATATTCTGTCTTTTTAACCCAACAGTAACTCCTCCACAATGTAAAATTTTTGAGAAGTCAATGCACCAACATAAAATTACCAAACCCACTACATTTAGCAGACTTTGGCTTTCCATTCTTGTGGGATTTCCACCTTGTGGGTGGAATCAAAGCAGGCAATTTTTTGAAAACGTTTGCTTTCAAACATATGACTGATCATCCAAAAATCATCTTCTCAATTCCCAGAGATCAAGTTAATTTCATTCTTACAAAAGGACACTTCCTCCCTCCCCCTTTTCCTGTATTCTGCTTTCTGGTCTTTCTTGGATATATCTCTGTGCCTTGCCAGGAGCTCTACTGAACACATCAGGTTGAGTCTAATTTAAAGCCCAAGAGAAGAAGTGGTCAGATACCTGCTGTTTCCCATCAACTGCTGTTCAGTAAGTCACCAAGAGGAACAGGATGTGCTGGGTGCACTTCCTTTTCTGGAATCCTATCTCACCCATCAGGTGGAAGGTTCATTAACTGGAAACTATACCACAGTCAAAGGCTCTTGGTATTTTAGTGAGCAAACGTTGAACTTGCCCATGATATGGTTCACAGCTGCTTTCTGGTGGAAGCAAGGACCCACACAGATGCTGATGAACACTCTCCCATGCCACATAACACCTTAACTCTTACAACTGTCTTTTGCAACACATCAGTGCCTGGGACTGCACCACTGATGATGGTTCCTGCTGTGTTCTGATTATATCACTAGAAATCCTTCTTTCCTCCAGCCAAGGCTTCTGCAAAGAGCACAGGAGCCATATGGTCATCACCAAGTACTAGAAAGGTCTTGGATATCTGCTATAATCAGCTGAATCCTGAATCTGTCACCCATTAGCTCCTCATGCCTGCAGAGGTGCATTTCACTCAGAACACCAAATTCCTCTGGGCTCAGAAGACCCTTCTTTGGGGTTGACATGGAGATGCTCGACTTCTCAAGACCAACACCACCAGATAGTTTTCCAGTTACCTAATATCCCAGTATGAAAATCTGTTTATGAAAATAGTTTCTGAGAAGGCTTCACCTGCTCTGTAGCCTGCTCCTGCCAGACTACACCAACTGTCCTTGTGACTATCCAATATGAATAAACATATTTCTGCAACATATGAGGACAAAATGAGCAAAAGTTCCTGATAAGATGGAGAAGCTGATCCCTAGTTTTTGCAACCAGCCTTCCAACAACCAGCCTTCTTCTGTGTGTGTGGCAACAGGATTAACATGTTCCCATCCAGGCCTCTGCAGAATTGCAAAATCACACTACAGCAGTTGTTGCAAGTGTTTGCCAATTTGGTGTCAAGATGTCAGAGTATAGACCCGGAGCTAATCCCAAAATTTCCCCAAGTAGTTTCTTCTAGTTCTTCTGATCTTTTCCTCCCCTTTACAATGATAAGCACTGCTGTTTTGAAAATCTAAACCTTGCTCCAAATAATTTTACAATGTCCCAAAATTGTCAGCATTGGCATCTGTGCTGAAGGTGAAAGTTTTCAAAAGCAAGCAAATAGGAATAGTCATGAGAATCCTTGCCATTTCTAGCCATGCTAAACCACACTCTTGCAATTACTGGAATCCTTTTTTCTTCCTGATCCAATTTAACAGGCTAACAGCCCAAGTAAAACAAAGTTTGGACTTCTCTGCCCATTTTGATTGACAGCCATTTTTACTGTTTACTGCTCCTCAACTGCATCCAGCAAACAAGAACACTCTGCTCATACTTCCCAGACACAAGAATTTAACCAGCTACAAGTGCTGGCTTATGTGACTCTGTTCCATTTTTACAGTTTGGCTCATAAATTTAAACACACATATTTCATATATCACTCAGCCTGTACTGCAGCAGCAGCAGCCTTTGAGAGATACAGGCAAGGCATAAAACTGAAGACAGCAACCACGTAAGCCATCTGCATTTAGTCAGCATCACATGTGAGTGGATGCCTTAAGAGTGCCTCAGTACTTTCCAGCTTTCTTTGCTGGAAAGCTGAACCTGCACACAGCTGTTCAACACTACTTGGACTCAGAGGAGAGAATAACTTGCTTGTTACGCATCAATTGTTCCCAAAAAATGTATCCCACCATTGCTAAGGCAATTTTCTGTGGACTGAAATCATAAGCTCTGATGTTACTGTTACTAGGTGTAATGAAATTTAAATCAGTTGTAAGATCATCTACTACATCAACTATGAAGACTTCTTTTTTTCTCTAACCTCACATCCCAGTCTCCAAATGCCATCTCCCAACTTCTGGATCGATGTATTAGTGTCAGCCCAGTCTGCATATGAGAACCAAGCAGTTTTGGATCCTCTCTTTCCAAGTGTTTGTAAATCCAAAGACATGAAATAGCCAGCCAGCCTGGCAGTTAAAAGTGTCCTTTTCTTTAACAGTCAAGGCCAATCAGACTTGATCACTGCACTTACTTCTGATCAATCATTTCCCTGATTTTGCTGATGAATTTATTGCTTTTTTGATAATAATTTATCAGTGTTAACCAACCATCACAATTTCCCCAGTCAAAGCTCTCTAGAAGGAAAAGCTGGGTTTAAACTCCAAAAAATGAGAAAAAGAGGGTCCAAGACAAGTCCAAGGCTATGCAAGTGTTCCAAATCAAT
Organism: Buphagus erythrorhynchus; assembly: GCA_013400855.1. NCBI lineage: Eukaryota > Metazoa > Chordata > Aves > Passeriformes > Sturnidae > Buphagus > Buphagus erythrorhynchus. Next base: position 13,827 of record VZTT01011190.1, on the reverse strand, counting down.
GCAATGACCAATCTCCTACTGTCCCATTTCTTCTGCCAGCTCCTGGCCACTGTTACCTTCAAACTTTCTATTAAGTATTATTTCGATCTGGACACACCTATACGACCGTTCTATTTTTCTTCTATTTTTTAGGACTTGCTCTCAAATTTTTAGAAATACAAATTTTATTATAGTTTTTAAGTCTTTAGACTACTCTTTATTACTTGACTGGCTTAGATCAAAAAGCCTGCAGTCCTTCCTCTTGGAAAGACTGCATTTCACGTCAGTACTTTATCCAAGTAATTTACCCAAGCATATTTTAAGGGTATTGAAGAATATTCTTAGAGCAGAGGAAGTGGTAGTGGTAGCAGGTGCTTTTGATAAAATTAACCTCCCTGAAGAGCACAACCAAGTTTACTTGAAGCAAAGAAAATAAAAATCATTTTCCCTGCCCACAACTGCAAAGCTTTCAGTTAGTTCCTGGAGCAGAAACCTCTGACCCCAGTCCAGCAATGCTGAACCCATGAGGCACTGCTTCACTGTGCTGCAAGGGCTCTCCTACACTCCAGAGCTGCCTCAGCACAGCCTGAGTGTGGGCCAGGCAGTGTTTCCTCACCAGGGCTCCACTCCCATCGAACGACGAGAGGAACAGCAGCATCCTGCAGCTGGCAGAACCAGGCTGCAAGGGGTAGAAACTGCAGCACCAGGAGAAAGCCCCGGGGAGGGGAATTATATGTGCAATTATTTCAAGTGGATGTTGGCCACAAAAGTTGATGGTCACAGAACCAATCTTCTTCTCCAGAATCACATATCCCTGCTTTCCAGCATTGTTGATCCTGCCTTTCCTTATCCTACTTTATAAACAATAACCACCTGAAGCCTATAGGCTCTAAACACTCAGATTTACTAAAAGGCTTACATTTTCCTTTGTTTTAACAGAGTCATGTGCTTATCTGTTTCTTACTGCCATCCTCACCAGAGGGGCACAATAAAAATAAATGAATTAACTAGGATTGATAAGAAGAGAAGCAGTCAAGCACAAAAATGCTATTATTCCATGTTAACTGTCTACTGCCCTCTACACAAAATTCAGCTTATCACAGTGGCTCACAAAACACCTGGAACTCTTGTAAGAAGTACCATATAAGTATGTGTGCATTAATAAGCTATAACTGGGACAAAATAACACTATATTTAAATTGCTCTCTCCCTCCCATACTTACATGTGCTAAATTCTCATAAAGAGACCTCTGAAACCTGAGTCTGATCATTTGACTATAGCCACATCACATCGATAATGTCATACTGAGACCTGTATCAATACTGATAAACGTGTTGTTAGAAGCTTTCAACACCAAAAATATGATTCATCATAAAATGAATCATTGTAATCAGTATACTAGTAGTAACAGAAGCACTTCTGAAGAAAAATCCTGAATTATATTTTGCAGGTAAAATAAAAATATTGTAGTTTTATTCAATTCATCATTAAAGGCAAAAACAACATCCTAACAAAGAACCAGCAAGAAAATCCATGTACGTGGCTGACTCCATGTATCTAAAGTACTACAACCACTCTTCTATAATGAGTAAAGATCTACATCATGCTACAAAATATTCTTAATCCATACAATACTTTGCATTTACCATAAGACTTGATTACCATCTACAAACTCAAAATACTGACAGTACAGATAAATTATCTTACATCTTGTTCTTGTGTTTGGTTGCTAATTATGGAGATTAAAAATCACTCACTTGCCATGACCCATACAAATAGTCCAAGGTCTTCAGCATTCTTTAGTAAAAGCTGTAACTTTCACAATAAAGCAAAAAGCAAAGGGAAATCTTTCCAAATATTGCATTAAATCAGCATAGTACTAGAATGATATATCTCAGAACATTGCTACTACTTACACATTTAAAAAGACAACTGGTGTTTGATATTTAAAAGATAGATACAATAATAATGCACTAATTAGAAGTTAGGAATTTCTGCCTTTGCTCATTGTGGTCAAATATAAAATTAACATTTTCCATGCTAACTTTGTATTTGCAGACTAATTGCCATGCAGAATGAAGGGCCTTTCTTTGTTTTTGCTGTCCTTGTTATACACAAGCAATTTTTTTTATACTGACAGTGACTAGAATTAATTAAGATGAAAACACAAATATAGGAACTTTTCTTCTAAAAAAACATATATACCTGAACTTCTCAAAGGAAAAAAGAAAAATGCATCAAAGATCACCTCAAAGTTCTCCAACTCCTTCTGACCAAGCTACCGGATTTTGTGATTCAGTTATTCGAAGGGTCTTTAGAAGTCTGGCTGGTGTGTTAGAGCCTGAGAGCACTTGACAGAGTCCTCAGTAACTGAGACACTGACTTTCTATTTGGATTGTGATGGCTTACAGACAATAAAAAGTGTCTGCACATCAGTCCTAAGAGATGGGAGACATTCACAGAGTCGTTCTCAGCATCCTGGAGTAGAAAATACAGTTTTACAGAACTGAAGAGAAAGTGGTGTGTAACACAGGCAGGTTTCTAAAAGTCTTTTATTTCAACCTGTATCTAGCACTGCACCACAAAGAATGGGCCTGTTTTTACAAACACATATTTCTCTACTACCTCCATGTTCACTAAAACCACTAAAACTTGACAGAAGAGAATCCATTCATTTTTATCATCATTCTGTATATGCAGATATCCAAGAAATTGCTGTATTTGGTTCCAAAGGCTGGCTGATGTACTCTCCCACACACAGGGCTCTCTCTTGTCTCTCCATCTTCTGCTCCAGCCACCTCCTCAAGCTAGATGGTTTCCCAAGCCAGGTGTGTCCCCAGGAGCACCTGGAGCACCCTTTCCCAGTGCCCTCTCTACCCTGTGGAGGTACAATCCAGTGATGATACCCTGGGGGCTATGGAGGCTACCACCACACCAGGCCTCTCCAGGAGTGCTGGCAAAGCTGCACCAGCAATAAAAAGGATGTCAAATTTACTGTGATTTCTGTTGTCTGATGTAAACACATCCCATGGATATGCTCTGCTCCTGCTGCCCCCTCTGCCCCCTCCTGCTCCCCCAGTGGCAGGAATAGCTGTTTTGCCCCCTAAGGCTCCCCAGAAAAGTTCGCTTAAGTTTTGCAGAACAGATAGAAAATGCCTTTTTCATAGAAACCTTTTTATTACTGCTTTTTGAGCAACTTTTCTGACTTCCTTAAAGATAACTGAAATTTCAAACCTATCCATATGGAAACAGGATTGAACTCTAGATCTTGCTATCTGATTTACAAAATATGGGATACCATGTACTGTGAGTGGGGAGGGAGAGGATGGGTAGTAAAACACTGCTCTCATTATTGGCTGCTGATAAGATCTCCAGTTTTAAATGCTCTGCATAAACAGGAACAGTGAGGCAAGCCAAATTCCACACTGGGAGATAAGCTGCAGTTTACAGGAACAATTTATTCTATATATTGAAAAAATTGATCCAATGAATAATTTTTACTTTTCAGAACAGCTGCAACCTATCAGGAAGGCTTATCTGGTGAAGAGCCCTTGGGGCAATGACTAAAGCTGAAGTAGGAGTATGACACAGAAATTGTCTGCTTCAAAACAGAGCAATCAAATAAAGGGTAATCTCTTGATAGATTATGAGTGCAAAGCAAAAATTAAATTAAGAAAGGAATAACAGAACCCTGCAGAAAATGGTTATCCCTTATGGTCATCCACAAATCTTGAGGATTTTTGGGGAAGATTTTCTGTTCCATTTTTTCTACTTTAAAGGTGACTTGCTGATGCAACCAGTAACTGTGTCTGCAAACCAAGTCTCAGTAGTGCCCTGAAGCAACAGACCAAATTATTCCAAATTTTATCCAGAATATTAATCAAAATATTCCATCCCTTTCCTGCCTGTGCCTTATGCTACTGTTCTAGCTTGTTCACAGGTACATCCCCACTCATAAATGAGATCACTTTGACAGGGTACTGTTTACAGAAAGAAAACTTCACACTTCTGATGCTTTCCTCAGGGAAAGGGGCTGGACCACTTGCTCAATGCAATACAAATTACCACGCTGAACATGAGAAAAGATGGAAAAGTAACAAAACAAAAAGTCCATAAATCTTCCCTAATTTTTGAGAAGAATGATTAGCTGAAAATATCCTTAGAGCAGATGCTACAGGAACTTTGTCTTTCCCAAAGTAAGAGAAAATGCAAGGTCAAAAATGTTTTGCTTTTCCTTCTTTCCCCCTTACCAATTGCAAACAGTGTGATTCCCACACTGTATGAATGTCGGATTTTCCCAAAATAGGTTTTATAATATTACCACATATATATAGTCCTAATGCACATACATAGTAATTTGTTTAGCACAATTTGTCTCTAAGAAGTTGCTGTAAGTCAAGTTTAAAATAATATTTAACTTTTTTTCTGCCACACATTAATTTTTTTTCTAATAAAATATACACTGATGAAACACTTGAAAAAATCTGCAAGTCCTCATCTCACCAAATCGAAGCGCCACAGGCATGTTGTTCGGTTGCTACATATATCTACTAATGTGAACAAGATGGCAAGCACTTTGCTGAAATCCAGTCTCAAATATGACCCAAGGGTCAGTTTCTCTTTATTGTTAATAGTTACATGTCATTGTTTCTGCACTTTCCAATTATTTGGAAATTATTATTTTTTTTCAAGCAAGAAGCAAAGAGGAATGTAAATAAAAAGCCACTGACTTTGGACAATGTTGGCCAGAGCTGCCAGCACTGCTGAAAGAGATCTGAAGACTCCAGGCAAGAAACACCTCTGAGAGGATCCTCTGCTTCCTGCCAAAGTGAGATTGTATATCCCAAAAAGTGGAACCATTAAGCCATTGTTTCTATGGCATGCACAAGCCAAAAGGTCAAAAGGCACTGTAAACTGTCTTCCAGGGGTTTCTTTGCTATTGCAGCCATTCAGGAGATGTGCTATAGTTCACCTCACAACTGACTGGATTTCTGTCCTTCTCCGTCCATTAGAAACCTGCTTCAGAACAGGGAAGGCACAGAGTTAGCTCATCTTGCCCTCTCCAGTCCCAACTCCCCTTCATCTCCTGTCCTTGGACCAGTTCTGCAGTGCTATACAGACAACAGTACCTGTGATAGCTAATTCAAAGCTATTTTGTCTATGCACACATTCATAGAGAGCATCCAGGTACCTCTCAGAGATCCTCTCAGATGGGTTCTCTTTCCATTTCCCTGATCATCCTCCAAGTCTGTGCTCATCTCTTGTTAATAAAGAGTACATCCATCACAAGCAAAGCTGCTCCAAGTGTTGTTAAGATGGTTGTGTCAACATCTTCTACAAGAACACTGATATTTATTTCCCTGTTCCTGTTGAAATCTATGATTTAACTCAAAAGGATAGCACAGTAAGGAACAGTAGAACCCCGGTGCTGTTCTCTTCATTGCTTGCATACAACTAATGAAGTTAGAATTACTTGGTGTTAATGAACATTTTGTTTTGAACAGGTGATGAAAATGTTTCCTTCCAAATATAGTAACATACACAACTGACATTTATCTTTACATCCAGCATAATTACAGGCCAGATTTTAATGCTTTTCCTTTCTTGGTTTTCATTTTCCCAGGAAAGATCATTATTGACATAGCAGTACCTCCAGATACTTTTCAGGTACAGCAGTAGGGTGTATGGTACAAATACCAATAACACATAAACTCTCATATTTTATATGCAGGACTCTATAGACCACTTGGTCCAGTACTCTGCAGCCAGCACAGACTGTGTCAAAGGAAGATGCAATAGGGACATTCCCACAACTGATGTATCATCCTATCCCCATAATCTACAAATTTCCTTACACTCTGTGACCAGATTAAAAAAGCACAAAAAGAACATTCTAGATATTTCAATATGTGTTCTATCTGCTATGTCTCTTCTTTTATCAGCTATACTCTTCTTTTCCTCATTTTCTCCCTCCTCTGTACATTGTCCTCATGTCTGGGCTTCAGTCAGGTTCCAGGGCAGGGATCAGAGAAATCTAGTTACATTATTCAAGGAGACAGATACTACCTTGTAGTAGGTTTGATTTAGTTACTTCTGCAACTGTTCTGTTGTTTTCAAGCTACCAGACATGGAGAGAAGAAGCTCCAAGCTCATCATTACTTTATTTGCTATGACATCACCTCCTATCAATTTCCTTTTTGATATGAGCATATCCAGGAACTTCAGCATTTCTTTACATCAAACTCCTTCCATGGTTATCAAGCCACAGTTCAGGATACACCCCAATGCTGAGATGTGAAGGAGTTTCAGAATGAAAATGCCTCAGTCAGCCAGAGATCTGACTGATGTACTTTACAGCAACCCACAGCTCCTCGGAATTACACATGAGAGATACAAAGTGAAACCCTCCAGGCTATTCCAGTGTCAAGAAACTGCCTTTGGCAATTTTATGCCATGATGACTAAAGGGACAAGCTGATGTTCTAATAACACACTGGCAATGTGTTGAAGAGCTAAAGAAGGCTTGAGTCCTTCTGTTTTAGGAAAGAGCGTACTAGATTACAAACTGAAATAGAAACCACCACATTAAAAATCCATTGTGTGGTAAGCATCACCATCTTGTACACACTCTACACCACATAAACTTGTTTTGGGTGACACATAGCTTACCATCAGGTCTTTCAGATTTTTCAGATAGGTTGCTTTTTCTTAAAAAAAGAAAAATCTTACAATTACAGATGAGAGGTTTCTGTTGTTTCCTTAGCACCTGAAATTTCAACAGGACATTTTGAACTGTGAAGCATTGCCACCAGATAATCTTCAGGCCTAACCAAAAGTGTTTTTAACAAGGGCATTTGACTTTGAAACAATTAGGGCACCATCACTTCACTGAACCATCTCTTATAAAGAAGAAATACATTAAATCAAACATCCATCTTTCTTCGTGATTTTTAAACAACTCTTCAAGCCTTTCAAAGGTCCAAAACAATTTAATTTCTCCCAAAGGAGCCAAATACAACCTCATAGATAGCCATCTCCTCATCCCATGACTTAAACTTTTGCTGAACAGATTAAGAACTAAAGATATGTTAAAAATTATGGGTATGAAAACAGACACTACAAAACAACAAGATCTGAGTACATGAATGGACAGTAAGGAAATGCTACTGAAGTTTCTGGGCAGAGTAGGACCTATCAGACATGAACCAAAGGTGCCTGACACTACCTATCCATGTTAAAGCATCACTAGGGTTGCCAGCTTTCTGTGGCTGAGCAAGCCATCTGCACAGTTGGTGTGTGGAGGAGTTGGGGCTCTTGAAGTGCACTGTCCCCTGCATGTAGAGTGTACAGCATGTGCATGTGACTGTCAAAGAAATCCCAGGCAGGAATAACTGCACCAAAATTTATGTATTTATGTACAGCAGAATAATATCAACAAGAAAATGAGAAAGTATGGACCATCTAGACTATCTATTCTAGACAGCAGCCAGTGTTCACTGATAACAGGTATTAGACTCCATAACCATATATATTTCTTCACCACTCAACATTAATTAATACACTGAAGATGCTTCTCCTTAACAACCCCACTGAAGATGAGTTTAAAATAATCTCATGCAGAAAGCCCCTCCTTCATCTGTAAACAATTAAAATTGTTTCTGTATTTTCCAGCTCAGGATGTTCTCTTAGGGTACAATTCTCTAACTGACAGATACTTGCAAGTAGCAGTGGTGGCAGATTAGTCACCATTCTTTTCATTCGTGTAGTATTGTTAGGTGTCCAGCATCCCAAATAATGAGAGTTAAAAACCCCAACACTCGACCTTGAGCTTTGCTTTTAAACAATACCATGGGTATGAGTCCCAGTGTGAAAAGGGATATTTCACACATAGATCTGGTGATGGATGTTGCAGCTAGGAATGAACATTCTTGCTGCAATAGCATGAACTGAAAACGTTTGTCATGGCAGGAAAAACAGTACTACACACCACTACTTTGCATTACACTGCACTAAGGCCATCAAGCAAGGTGCCACAGTTCACTTAAACTACATGACATTATACTATCTACATCAGACCTTCAGACCTACCTTAAATTAAATAAGCATTTCACCTTTTACCCCACCACCATTTAAAGTAGACTTATTCACTTACAAACAGTTCTAGCACTCAATATCCAGCAGTATGAGTGCTGATTCATGACAATTATGGATATACACAGTGGTCTCTCTTTAAAGCTACTGAGAAGTCACTTAGTTTTTCATGAAATTTCTTATCTCTGGTTTCTCATCTTTGATTCCCTTCTTTGAGGGAAGTGAAAGCATTGCGCTTTTAGAGAGAGATGTCAGTGACAAAATAAACCAAACCAACCAACCAACCAACCAACCAACCAACCAAAAGTTTATCATAGAATGGACTAGGAAGGGACCCTAAAGATCATCTTGCTCCAGTGCCCTTGCCATGGGGCATCTTTCACTAGACAAGGCTGCTCAGAGCTATGTTGGTTATGTTTTTAAAACACATGCAACAATCCTGGTGGAACAAATTGGACCTGAAGTTAGAATCTGACCCTGTAACTGAGACCCTGTAACAATACCAAATCATCAAAAAATAAAGGTTGCATAGTCAAGCAGAGAGTGGAAAACACACAGTTTGAGAGCAGAGGAAGGCTGATATTCAATGACCTGCAATACACAAAACATCTTATGAAGTGGTAGAGGATGCAGAAAAAGCTGGAGGCAGCAATTACCACATATGGTTCTACTGGGATAGTAGGAGATTTAGGCAAAACTAGTCTGTAAATTATTGCCTTCCCTGTCATTTGTTTCCAAGCAGTTTACCTATGATCTGTAATACCATNCAAGACGCTTTTAACATTAAACATTCATTGTGCTATAAAATATGTTTGCTTTATGAGTCCAGGGCTTTTTGTTGTGTTTTTGTTTGCTTTTTAATTACTTGAATGCTTTGTATTGAAAAGAATTAAACCGCTGACATAATATGTGGTATTTGAAGAATGCATCTGGCTTAACTCTGCTGTCATCTTTAGTGTTCTTGTTCTGAATTCAATCTTTTTTTCATTACAAGAAACCACCAAAACTGTGGCCTGCAGATATCAAAGGGAAATTGAAAATACACCACGCAGCCTCTGGTTTGTACTAGGTCCAGCTTGTTCCCCAGTTTGTTCTGCTAGACAGAAACACTTCCTTGGTAGCGTATGTATTTGTGTTAGAAGCTGTTTATAAAGCCACAATACAGCAATGCTGTAGAGACTCAGTTGCTGAATATGTTCCTGTAGTTTTCAAATCAGGTAGCAAAACCTGCTCACCGCTGTTTTTCATTATTATTTTTGTCTAGGAAAACACTGCTCTCACAAATATTACACGCAATAATTACCGTGACATAAAACAGCCAGTCACTTATTGTGGGTCTGGTATTATGCTCATGTCATCCATTCTCAGACTTCCATAAAGTTACTCCTGCTGCTGAGAGAAGCACAACAACAATCCTTACAGTCACCAAAAGAAATCACACAAAAAATTATCTTCATTAACATCTTCATCACTTTCCATACTGTCCTATGCAAGCAGTATTCTCTATTAAACTACAGATGCATGTTGTAAAAATCTACCAAAGCCTTACTTAAATGTCCATGTTATGGTTGATACTACAAATGTTATTTCTGTTTCCATCTATCAAATACATTATAGATTTTATTGACAAGAAGACATCACTTTCCATTATAGAATTACATTCTCTTCTTCCTCTCAGAACAAGAAGTAGATACTTTTCCACTATTAGTCAACAAAGTACAGTATTTTCCATCTTTTTTTTCTATTTTTATACAATTTGCAATGGTCTAATGGTCCAGTTTCTTTGTCTTCAGATGACAAATGTAGAAGTGGCTAAGCATGTGGAATGTTCCACACTAACGAATTAGAGTATTTATAGTCAGAGAGGCATTGACATTTAAACTTTTAGCTAAAATTATTTAAGGAAGTCTCTCTGTACACAACAACAGCACCTCTTTCTTCAGAATGGAGTCTCAGAGGAGCACTGTTATTAGTTTACTCTTAAAACTTAAAATTATACCTGCTAGAAACACAGGCTTGGAAAGCTGGGAGAACAGCAAATGCAGCCACATCCCACTCTGCACACTGTCAGGCAGGCTGTCCACAGTTACCACAAATTCAAACATCCTCTTCCCTCATCTTAGTCCCTCTGTGATGCTCTGCTCCAGTCCTTCTACACTCCATTTTCTTCCTGACACTGGACTTCCCCTAGTATGTCTGTCTTTTCCAACAACCATCAAAGAATTTCAGAGAGAAAAAAACCCCTACGATTTAATGAAAATTCTATGGTTAAGGTAAATAAAGACACTAACAAATAAATAAATCTTTTCATAAAGATTTAAAGATGAAAAGGAGAAGCTAGCCTGTAAGCAGCTGGCAGTCAGATTTTGGTGCCTGCTTAACAACTGCTTTCATCAAGTCCTCTCTGCAGTCCTGGACAGCCACAGCCTCCTCCTTGCTGCTCTCTGGGGAGCCCCCAGTTAGTGTGTTAGCTACTTTGGACAAAAGAGACATGGCCTCCATGGAGAATGAGTTACTTCTTCAGGAGTCACTGAAAGCAGCATTCACCTGACAGCAGGTTTTAATACAATACAAACATGAGCCCTTCCAAAGGGGATTACATTAATACCCTGTAGACACATTGTATTTTGTGCAAGCTGGAGCACTGCAGCTGTACACTGTCTTTGCAGAACACTACCACATTTTGAAAATTTACCAGTTTTACTAAAAGAATAAGCTATCTTGAGAACGTCCATCATTTCTGATTGTTTTTCCCCACAGAAAAATGAAGGTGACTGAATTTATGCTTTCTTCATTGCATATCTCAATACAGATGTAAAAACTGCAATGCAGCTGCAACTCTCTAGTGGAGCTGATAGCAGCTTCATCTCTACCATCACCCTTTGGCTTTTAAAAATAGATAAACCATATTATTTCTCTCTTACTTCCCTTCAACAATCTTTTCTTACACACACACAATCTTGACTCTTCCCCTACCAAGCATAACTTGGCAGGTCACTAATTCCCCTGGCTAGCTCAAGGTAATTCTTGCCTTATTTAATTTCCAGCACGACTTCCTCACATAACTTGCCATCAAGGAAAAGATGTAA
>VZTT01011189.1:0-13352 GCA_013400855.1 Buphagus erythrorhynchus | reverse complement strand
AGATGGGCTTAACATACCAACAGAGGGGAGTAAGGATAAAAGGCCATCAACGGAACATCAGTGACCATCTACGAACATCTACCCTTAGATGCCGCTTCTTGCAAAGCTGGGGACATCTGGTCCAGAAAGGACTGATAAGAAAATCAGAGAATGAAAATCTAATTAACATCGGGAGCAAAGAAATTAGGATCCAATGGAAAACTGAATACTAGATGTTGCTCAACTCTAGACCAATGGACTTTGAAACAATACATCTCCATGGGTTTTGACTGTATAAAGTTTAGGGGAGAATCCTGCAAAAACACGTGTCGTGGAATGATTCTCTCTGCACACCCGGGCTATACGTGGATGAGATGATTTCTGTGGTACATCCTGGCCGGAACAACATCCTGGCCAGAATAAAGTAATGCCTTGACTCTCTAACATTAAAAATGTTGTTGGAAGGGTTCTGTTTTTCCTGCTGTTTTGGTGACAGAACTCTGTGGTGGCGGTGAATTCTTCCCACAGCAGCTGCAGCCCAGCCATATCCCTTCTGATCCGAGAGTGAGGACCCAAGCCCGGCCCCTCACTCCCTACCAAAACTCTCTGCCCTTCCCAAGAGAAAACCCCTCAGCTAAGAGAGTAGCCAGCTGCATCCTTCCCCCTTCTTCTCCCATCCACATATTTATTCTCTTAAGTANGTGCTTAGATCGCTCCCAACTCACTTCAAACAACAGCAGAACGACTGACTGTTTTCTAGATATTTTTTCAAAGAGGAAGAAAAAAAGTAAATCAGTTTCGCAATCTCAGTGCTGGTTCCTGTGCCGACCAGCTCATACTTGCCGTTGGAGACAGGAAGAAAAAAAATGGCAGCTTAGCAAACATCTCAGTGCTTTCCCTGCTGCAGCTTTTGGCTGGGGCCATCTAGCAGCAAGTGGGACACCCCAGCGATCACAGGGATGTCAGTATGGCTCCTGAAGCTGATTTTAGGGATTTCATAGCCCTTGGAAAGGAGTTGCTTGTTGCTCTGGAGGCAAAGAGGAACAGGGCTCTGACCCTTACCATCTGGAGGCATGTGCAGGCCCTTCCCCAAGGAGGCTGTTCCTGAGCCCCTGTCCCTCCCTGGGCACCATCACTGGCCCACATGGATGGGCAGAGCCCAGGGGCTGCTCTAACTCATGCATGGAGGAAGCTCAGCCTCAATTTCCTAATGCCTGGTGGGAGAAGGAAAGGTCATTTCAGCCAGCTTCTTTGATTCTCAGCTATGAACAAGCACAGTGCCTTACCCAGGAAAGGAAGTGAATGCTGTGCAATTTTCCATCCAACAGCAGGACAAGCAGCACCCCAAAGTGAGCTGTGGTGCCTTCTGCACCCATCCATGCACTCAGCAGCAGGAAAAACCCATCCTTTCCAAACACAAAAGATGCCAGGCTGAAGAGAGGGCACAGCCCCAGGAGCAGACAGGATGGGGCAGAGATCTGCCACATGGGCAATTGTCCCAGAGAGGAGGCTGTGCCATTGTCTGGGGTGAAAATATCAGGGAAAAACAAATAGCTTGGCTGAGACATCATGTTGGCATCCAAATAAGCAGGATCTGGATTAGTTATAAGCAAATCTCAGAGAAAACTGGGAAGGTTTTGTAGTTTCTAGAACTTTCTCGAATGAAAGTATGTTCATGGCAAGGAGAATCACACTTGTGGAAGGATCAGCTGACATGGCACCACACACTAGGTCCCTACCACCTCAACACTTCTGCTTTTTGACTCAAAGTTGCATCTTAAAATATTACAGAATCATAGAATTATTATGTTTGGGAAAGCCCTCAAGGGTCATTGAGTCCAATGGTTAATCCAGCACTGCCAAGCCCACCACTAAACTACATCCCCGAGCACCACTTCTACATGCTTTTTGAACACTTTCAAGGACGACAACTCCAATACTTCCCTGGGCAACCTGTTCCAATGTCTGATCCCCCCTTTCATGAAGAAATTTTTCCTAATATCTAACCTAAACCTCTTCTGGCAGAGCAAAAAGTCCCATTGCAGTGGCTGATCTGGCTGATAGTTTTGCTGTGGCTGTCCTTCCTCTATGGTCAAAACACAAACTTAGGCAGCCAGGTGGAGCATCCAAGTGTCTGTTCCCAGGTGTGGGACTGATGCTCCCCTCCTTCTTGCCATCATCAAAACCCTCAGCAGTGAGAGCAGTGAAAGGGTCTCTTAGAATTTGGCCACTAAAAGATGGATTTACACAGGTAACCATCCATCTCTGCCACAGGCAACAGTGGACGAAAGACCCTTTGCTAGGGCTGTTTTTCCAAATAACTCATCATTTGGAATTGCTGCTCCTGGACCAAGTGACACACCTGACCCCAGAGAGAAAAGTCACCTAAAAACCCGCAGATGCCTTTGGAGCCTGTTCGTCTCAAAGAGGCCAACTCATCCAGCACTTACTGTGGGATTTTGCAGTGTGACTGTGCAGTATTTTGTGGAAACTCCTCACTGTAGTTCACATGTGGTGTCTCTGAGATTTTATCTACACAACCAAAGCCTCTTTGTTGAGCAAATGGAAATGTGAGCTGCAGTATTGCAACAACATGGCAGACAAATCTGAATAAAAGGAATTTTCCTCCCTGAACTGGGGCTTTCCTAGAGAAACAATGATTTCCACTGAATGACACACTTTTTTTTGACAAGTGACACTTTCTTCCTGTGGTGTGGAAGAAATTTTCTTGGAGAGGTTGGTTGGATTTAGCTTCTTTCCATGTTTATGAGAGTGGAATATCCCACACAACACAGAAGACAGAAAAATCCCCTGTGTATCTGACAGGGAAGTTTGAGGGACTAATTTGGGGTTTGTGGGGGAATCACCATGGGGTTTTGCCAAAACCTTGCTGTGGACTCAGCCCATGACAGGAAGGGGCTGCATTTTCAGCCATGCTTTTCTGAAGTATCTGCTCCACACTGTAGCTGAAGCAGCTGCATCACTGCTTACAAAAGCCCAAGCAGTGAGTAAAGGGTGCTGCAGCGTGGCTGCAGCAGGGTGCTGGGGACCAGCTCTCAGGTGCTGAACTACCCCTGTGGCTTTGACACTCTTTCCTGACTAAAAATCCCCACTCATCCCAGTGTCTTACTTTCTCACCACCAGCTACCATATTTTCCATAGTGCAGTCTTCAGCAAGATGGCAAAATATTTATAATTTTGCCTATATACAGAGTGTAGGAAGAAGCAGAATGAGGCAAAGCCCCTGATCTGCTTCCTTGCCCACTTTCCCATCAGCCTCAGGTCACCTTGGAGACTCTGTGACAATGTCTATGGTGCAAGGAGGCTTTGACATAGCAAATGACTTGTCATCAATAAGTCCTGGTGGCACGCTATACAATAAACCAAAGCCTAGCAAAACATATCCCTTTATCATGCTGTACTGAATCAACACTCAGTTCCTTGAAGTCTCCAAAAAGGATTTGCAAAGACTCTGAATCAGCATATCTGGGAAGAAAAGCTCCTGGAGAGCCAATCATGGCTCACAGCAAAATGCAGGAGAGTGTGGAAAGGAGCGTGAGGGTCCCTGAAGGGGATTCATGGATTTTACGTGTGTATTTCAAGTATATATATAATATATTATAGCCACATGCTCTCTGATATACCTTTCTCCACTCTATTTGAGTGGTTTCACAGAGTAAGAGGGTGTCTGGGTTCCTGAGCTCATCGGAAAAGAGGATGTCTGTGAACCCACCAAAAGGTAACTGCCTGTGTCACATTATCCACCATCTCTTTCCATCTCACCCAGACTTGCCTCCAGTTACCTGTAAGATATCCAGGTGCTGATTGCAACTGTGCAGTGATGAAGGAAGAAGGTATTTTTCTCAAAGTGCTCTCAGAAATGTACTCAGAATGAAACATTTAAACCATCTGGTGCTCTGCAGTGTTTGGTGACATCAAAAGGGCAATTATACCCTCACTGATGTAATGTTGCATTTCTTTATTTTTGGCTCACTCCCAAGTCAGCTTTCCTACTTCTGAGGGTATTCAGTTAATTCAGTTTACCATCTGTCTTCAAAGCTTCTCTCCTATTTTTTATTAGTTGAATATAATTGTAATATCCTTAGTTCTGTTGTGAAGACAAATCAAATAAATGTCCAGATTATTCCAGAGCAGCAGATAAAAATTGCTATGTCCTGTCTTTTCCTGTGAGGGAGCAGGGAAATCCAAATGCATCTATCTTTCCTTTTTATAGTATCTAGCAAACGTTCAAATGGACCAGTAATAGAGGGATGGAGAATAAAAGCAACTAAATATACCTCAACCAACACCGTGAACTTTGCCTCTGGTGCAGCACTTGGCACTCCACAGGCTGGGCTGAGCAGCCTTGGGCATCTCCTCTGTACACAAAGCATCACCAGGGACTCCTGTGTCACAGCATGAAAGCCAGGATCAGGAGTGGGATTATACAAGTCTATTGTGACCCCAGATGACCTTCCAGCCCTTTGCAAGCATGCATCAAAAAACATTTGGAGATGCACTGGTGCTGGTGGGAAGGGACAGTGTGATGGCAAATTTCCCTTCTTGTGCCTCCACACATGAATGCAGGTGCCTGCCTGGCCTCCAGCTGCTGCCAGGAGACAAGAGAACGAAGACTTTCTTTCTGTAAGACAGGACTGACAGGGCAGGCAAGCGGCTTATGGTTGCAGCCACGTGGAAGAGAAGGGCAGAGGAGTAAAAGTAGGAAATCCCAAAGATTTAAGGGGTAAGGTGAATTCTTGGGCAATTTCAACCAAACCAACAGTGTTCAAATCTCTAGGGGAATTTGCCATCAGGTTTGTGTTTTGTTTACTATTCCGCTCTCTGCATCCATCAGACTATCCAAGATTGCACAGTAGGAAATAGTTTGCTTTGACTTTCACTGACTTCTACCATTATTTCATAGAGATGAACATTATAGACCTGTTCTCAACTTGTTAAAACTTTTCTAATGGCACCATAAATTAATTTAAAGTAAAGCATGCTTCACTGGGCTGTAATGGCCGAGGAACTCCTTGTTCAGTAAATCAGCACAGCCATGGTGACTCCTTTGCAACATGGAGCAGTGTCTGATGGGATGGGGCAACCAGAAAGCGAAAATCAGACATGAGAGCAACAGCTGCTGCTCCAGGGCTGAGCAGATGCCACACTGCCAGGTCAGGCAGAGCCATTGGCTCTCTGGTGGGATCCATCTCCCAGAGATGACCCGTGGTGGCATACATCTCAGTGCAAAAGACAATAACAACACATCTGTCCTCCGAGGGCACCTATTCTGCAGGCAGAAACTAAAGTCCTACCCACACTAAAATAATGTAGCATTAAGCAAGGCCCCAGACACACACTTTGGGATAGCCAGATGCACAAGGAGTGGGGGGGGGAGGGGGGCTGGGACACAGCAGAAACACTGAGATGTGAAGCATGGAAATCAATACCACAGGAGGACTGAGGGTAGGAGCTCACACAGGAGACCTGCTCCCAGTGGGTCCTGTTGTCCTTCTCTTGTCATAAATAAGCTTGGTGCAACCAGTAATGTGGCTCAGAGCAGTTCCTAGGGCCTTAGGGCCCAAAATACAGTAACAAGCATTTGCCCACAGCTTCCAAGCCAAGTCCTCCTTTCTGCTTCCCCCATGTAATTCCCTCTGGGCCGTATTTCACTGCATGAGTTTTACTACAGTTCTAAAGCAGCTGATTCAAGCTACTGATATAAGCGGGTATAAGGACACTGCATTTAATGAGAGCCACCAGGATATTTTCAGAGCCAAAATTCAGGCTAGCAATTTTAGGTTCCCTTTTTTTTCAGTGTGAAACATCCTTTTTCATAATCAAAATTAGCAAGTAGGCATGAACATAAATAATTACAATCTTTTCCATTATCAACACTTCCCTCAGAATATTTACCTAATGATGCTAAGATGTTGTCTTTTAAAATAATTTTCCCCTTCGTACTTCTTCTCCTTGGAAGACTGCCTGTCTAGAGGGAAGCTCTTTGATACACAAAGGGGGAAATAGCACAGACATTGAACATTACCATTCTTTAGAAAAGACACTTCACACAGATTCAAAGGATTCAATTTCAAATCAGCACAGCAGATCAATTCAAGATGAACCTTTAAATACCTTACAGAAATCCTCCTGTTTCAGACTTGCAAGAATTTCCTAATGCAGACCCACTCGGAATCGTCACTGCCTGCCCACAAAACAATGGGTTCCAGCATCACCCTTTGCCCAACAGCTCTTAACTCGCACACACCCCTCCCAGCACACCACCCTATTTCACATACCCACTACAGACAAAGTACCCCAACAAATTTACCAGAGATGGGCCGGTGGAACAAACCAGCAGGACTATTTGAGAGCTATTATGTAACGCATCCCGCTGAGCTCTCTGCACCACTGCCATAGCGGCTCACGGTGCCGGCTCTCCACCGCACGCATCACGCCGAGTATCATCCCTTCCCCATGCAGACTGCCGCTCCCGCCTGCCTCTTCCCTATATAGAGCTTGGAATACCCTTTATCCCGGAGAAGGAAGGGCCATGGGGAGCCGGACCGCGGGCCCAGAGGCCGCTTCGAAGGGTTCGGGCCAGTACCACCGTGCCAAGGCGGGGAGCGGGTCCCCATCCGCCGCGGAGAAAGGAGCCGGGAACCAGGGAGAGGAGCGGGGAGAAGGACAAACCCGCGCTGCCGAGGAGGGTCGGGGAACCACTCACCCAGCAGCAGCCAGCCGAAGCCCGCGGAGCCCAGGAGCGAGGCGAGCATCCCTGCGGCGCGGCCTCTGCGCCCCGCTCCGCGCACTGCGGCGCTCGCTGCGCACCCCGCCGGCCCGGTCCGCCGCGCCCCGCACACTCCCCGCCGCTCCCCCGGCGGAGGGCGGTGTTTTTAGCAGCCCTCCTCCTCTCCCCATCCTTCCGAGCCCTCCAGATCCCCCCTAAAAGGGGCTACGCTGCCGGCGGTGCGCGGGTGCTCGTCAGAGCATCCCTGCCCCTTCGGATCCATGAGCGGCGGCGGGTGGGAGCGAGGGGGAGAAACTTACTCCTTTATAGCTTTATTTTCACTTTCGGCCGATGAAATTGCAGCTGGCCGGTGACCTGCACAACAGCGGTACTAAAGACCATCAGAGATGCTGAAACACATCCGGCTTCATCAGCAGAGACAGCTCGGCATTGCCTCTAGACATCTCATCATCATACAGCTCATGGCTACTTAAACAAAAAAAAAAAAAAAAAAAAAAGGAGGCAATCTGTGTGTGACAGTAAATACGTGGAGAGAGGAGTAGATTTATGTTCTGACTGTCCCCTGAACAAGCTAGTTGTAAAAAAACTGATGTCCCAGCTCCATGGTACATGAAGGGCTTTGCCAAAGAAGGTGTTAAAAGGGCTGCACCAGTGGTGAGAACACGCGTTGAGTCCCTCTGGGAATCAGGGTGCCAGTGGAGAAAACAGGATGGGAGTGCCAAAGGGTAGAAGAGACGCTGTCTTTTTATTCAGCTGTCTTTTTATTTGGCCGTTTGAGTCACTAACATGGCAGGTCTGCACTACAGGCAGAACTGCCTGTTCCAAGCTGTGATATGCAGTTGTTTAACTCTTTGGGAATGTGGGCCAAGATACACCAATAAAATTCCCTGGTTGTACCAGGAATTAGCGCTAGTTCAGGTATGATTACAGCTATGAAGGGCACATATTTCCTTTGCAGATAAAAACTTTGGTTTTCTTAAAGGTGAAAATGAAGCATATGAAAATGAAGTATTTCTATTTCATGGCACAAAATTTTTTCACCGTGTGGTTTCCTTATGATTCAGTATGAGAAGGACATAAAAAAACTTCCTGTGTACAGAAGCCCAGCAGCTGATTAAACCTGATGGAATTTGTATTAGAGTCATCACTGCCCACTCCTGAAAGCTGTTACAAAACTGTCGTGTCCATTTTAGCCAAGGGCACTTTGTCTTTCAAGACTCACAGTCTCAAGGCAGAAAACTATCATCAAGCACTGTAACAAGTGAGCTGAAAACTAAAGAGAGCTGTATCTGCTTCCTCAGACTGCAATTCTCATAGTAAATGCCTCTAAAGCAATTGGGACTTCAGCTACACCTTCAAGTGCCATAAAATCAAATACAACAACTATAAAATAGGACTTGGAAAAATAATTTCTACTGCCATCTATTTTGCTTAAGAGTGAGATAGATTATAGATTAAATACTGCACAATCTATTTTACTTAAGAACATTTGCAGCCTATTCCTACAGCCTTCTCTTTTTTGAGAAAGAAAAACAGTTTCTATGCCAATTTTTACCTGCCTATCTTTGGCAAATTTTGTGTTGCAAGGCTGTTAGCATGTCTCATCTTCTGTGGGCTACCTGGATCCTACAGTTCCTGTGTCTAAGCAAGCCCAGACTTCTCCTTGAACCACCAGTGTCATTAACTGAGCCTTGCTTCTTGGACTCCTGAAATCTGTTAGCTGGAAATTGCAATACTGAAGCTAACCAACACAACAAAACAAATTGTCCTAGAAATATTTTGGGCCAGGTGGGATGGGGCTCTGAGCAATGTGATCTAATCAAAGATGTCCCTGCTCACAGCAGAGGAGCTGTACTAGATGGCCTCTAAAGGTCCCTTCCAACCCAAAATGTTCTATGATTCAGGATGTCTTGATCTTTGAGGAGATGATATTTTAAAATAATACTTCCTTAGGGAAGTTGAGGGATTAGAGGAAACTGGCTGAAGAGTACCAGCTCCCAAAACTTCACTAAGACTTATGCAAACAGATCTGTGCATGCAGTTGCACAATGAGTCCTGAAAACATCTTCTGTTCATCTACAATAACAGTTAAGATCATTGGCGCAACAAATCCCACCTGGACCTCAGTGCCCTTGCTTTGAGGAGCTGCAAGGTGTCTGTGTATGCTCTGCAAAGCAGAGCTTTCCTGACCTCAGCATCTCCTGCAGCAGCTCCTCCAAGCTCTACACGGATTAAAAAAAGGCAAGTGACTTCCCGTGTTTCACCACAAACTTCCTGCATCTCTGCAAAGTTCTCATAAACATTTCTCTAATTCTTGACTTCAAAACATTTGTTAGCTTTCTACTTCTCTGTAACTACAGTCCAAGGCAAACTTGGCTAAACTGATTATAAAAAGGCCCACCTACAGTTTTCTGAAATTGTTCACACTTCAACAGCAGTTTAAGTGCTCTTACTTACTGGTATAATAATAATGGATGTTCTGGTTTTGGAGGTGTCACAGTGACAGACACGTGTCATAATGATGCTGAAATTTTTCATGCTAGGAAATCACTCAGAATCTTACGATTCACAGAAGTGCGCAAATCATTACTACACAAAAGCTATCTCTCCTGCAGGGGACCTTCAGCCACCAAGACATTAAAGCCATCAGCAGCAGTGACCTTCCTAAGAGCAGGGGGCAACATCAGGAAAAAACTGGCCAAGGAATCTGAGCTTACACCTCTCTAAAGTATGTTAAGTTTTCCAATCCACCCCAGAAGCTGTTACTCCCAGAATCTCATCTTCTGTTTGCATCACAGCCTAGGCTGGGTTATAGAAAACAGAAACTCCATCACCTTCCCATGAATACAAAGCAGTTCCTACTTGCTCCCACAATTAGATACAGTAACATTAACCTAGCTGGGAAGAAATAGTTTATTTCTTGCTTGAATACATTTATCTGTCTATTCAGTAGTCCAATATAATCTGCTTGCCCCAAGTAATACTAATATAAAAGCCTTCAGAAGTATTAAATTTTGTTAAATATTTAAAAAAGCATATGAAATATATTTCAGGCTGGGATTTACATTATTTTTATTTCAAACTTTTCAGTCTGTCCTCATTCCCAACCTGCTGGTAAACAGTTACTATGGCAGCATCCGATGCAGAGTGACTCAGCACTCCCTCACATTCCAGTAGCAGCGCTGTCTACCTTTCTGGTTTCTTATGATTATAACCTTGTCTTCTCTTTATTGTTTCACTGAAGAATTATGATGTTCAAAATATCCTTCTTTCCTTGTGAAACTCAGCATTTATTGGTGCAATCAGTGCAAGAATCTGCTAAATAAAGATCATACTTATTCAGGATGCTATTTCAACTTTCCTTTTGTGTTGATCACAAAGGTGTTTGAATTGTTTCCATCATTTCTCCGTGTTTCTTTGGATCTCTATGTTGCCAAGTGAACTTGTCTCATATCAAACCACAACATGCCCAGGTCCAAAATATCCCTGTCTGACTGTGAGCAGAAGGTCCCCTTCCCTTTGTTAATTTTGAAAGTTCTTTGCTTTCTGTTCCTGTGGGTTTTGTTGTTTTTTTTTTTTTTTTTTTATTTACCTTGCTTTGAAGATTGTATTTACACCTTGAGTCTTCTCTTTTATCCTTTCTTTGGATTTCAGTTCAACCCAGAGGCAACGGGCGAACCAGTTACCATTGTTACCAAAACTCTTTGAGTGTGACCATCCGGCCAGTTCTTTATCTACTACAGTCATCCAATTTATCAAGTCTAAGAGCATGAAAAGGTTTTGGCAAGTCATCAATTTAGAAGAAATTCCTTTTGATAACAGTGAAACTTGCAAAGTCTGTGGTTTCCCACCTCATGGCTGGAATTTCCCCCGAGCTAAAAGGGTGTGAACTCTCCCATTATGGATTTTCCTGCCACTGAGGTAGTTGTTTTACTGTATTATGACATTCTGGAAGAAAAGTGACTTTAAAGTGGCTGGCCGGGAATCTCAGCTGAGTTAGCTTCTCAGCTTTAACTTTCTAAAATTGCAGCTGACAGATTTATGACAAATAATATAGCAAATGTATGTGGGAAGGGTTAAGGTATTTTTTCAGTACACTTTATAAACATTAAGGTAGTTCTTTTAGACCTGGAATGCAAAAACATGCCTGAGGAAGAAGAATTAATTTTCTGTCTAGCCCTGCAGGCATCTTTCACTTTTTCTCGGCTATTCCGAGCCCTGCCAATCCTGACACTACACAGGAAGCTCGAGGCCCTTCTCACCGGGTGTGCACCTGCTCGGGTGTTTTCAAAGACCAGATAAACGAGACGATCACGGCCGGGGCCGGGGTGTGGCTGGGTCATGGGGGCTCATGCGACACATCCAGCACCACGGACAGCGGCAGCTCAGTAATTATCGTTCTTTATTAACAAACCCATTATTTGTCCATTAAATCACTGGCGGTTCTAAGGGACTCCCTACTGCATTACATATTACAGCCAACATTAGAGATAGAAACAGTGATTAAAGTGTTATCCTAGAAGTTACAGTTGTTTCTTCCTTGTCTTCTTCATCACCAGCCTCCTCTTCTGCCATTTTATCTTTTTCTACCTGTGGAAGAGAAGATAATTAAGTCCATTCTGCATTGGACTAATAGAACTCTTTAAGTTAGTAAGTACTTTTGAGATAATCAAGCCCACCACTAAGACAGGTCCTCAACATGGCCACAACTACACCTTTCAAAACCCTCCAGGGACGGTGACTCCACCACTGCCCTTGGCAGCTTCTGCCAGTGTCTGAAGAAATGTTTCCTAGTAGCAAATCTAAGCCTCCCCTGGTGAAAATAGAGGCCATTTCATCTTGTCCCGCTCCTTCTTCCGTGGGAGAAAAGCTCAACCCCACCTGGCTCCAAGATCCTTTTTGGGAATTGAAGAGAGAAAAAGTCCCCTCTGAAATGCCTTTTCTCCAGGCTGAGCCCCTCTAGCTGCTCCTCATGCTCCCCGATGGTCAACTCATAGATTATTGTGGGCCTCTGTCTAAGGGCTGGAGGCAGCAGGTGTGCTCAGGATGGGCAGAGGATTTATTTACCAGAGGGACAGTGCACAGATCAGTGCTACTGGCAGTTGAAGAGGTAGGACTGCCATTACAATAAATCTGTTTTGCATCTCATAGCCAAGAGAATAGTTCCAATTGCTGCTGAAAGCTATACAAACATGCTACATGGTGCCAAATTCTCCATACTTTCCTGACCTTGAAGATTTAGATATTGTGTCTAAATGAAGGGACAGAATCAACCCTTTGAAGTCAAAGGTAAACATTCCCTCAAGCCAATAGAAATAGTTCTTTTGACCACTACATTGGTGCTTAAAGCATTCCCAGTTTTCAGGTTGTTCATATCACTGGCAGAGCACTATGGTTTACTAGCAGCTCTTATTCAAACTACATTGCAGTCAGTATAATCTTACCTTAATGGCAAGGGTACAGCTACAGTTAGCACAGGCTGATGGCCTCCTAAGCCACAGTAACACACCTGTCCTCCCAGACAGTGCAATTTCTTGAAGCCAAGCATAGCAAGCAGGACAGGCCTCATGATGGTAACCAAAGGTCAGGTGAGATCCCAGACCATCAGGTATTACCTGAGAAAGGGCCGAGGTCAGGAAGACAGTTCACGGGTGGGGGGCCCAAGTCCCATGGCTAAGCACAAGCATGGCTGTGACTGAGCTGGAGACCTGCATTCCTGCAACGCAAGGTAGGAAGAAGCCTCTGGGACTGGGCTTACATGGTCTCTTCTGCACACGGGAATGATGTGGGCAGGACCCCAGGTGAGGCTGATCAGGACCATCAAAGCCCATCAGAGTTTTCAGGACTCCAACAGTTAAAATATTTCTGCTTTGAGAGCAGTCTCTTAATGTTTGACTCCAGACACTTGGCATAACAAAGGTCCCACATGATTCTTTAATAGCACTAATTAACTGTCTTTTATCTGTTAAACTTTTCACAGTTAATACTTTTCATATACACACACACACAAATTACAATTCTTGGACTCTGAAGCAATTTACCAAGTGCAAATTTTTGTACGTCTCATTAATTTAATAAAATTTCACCGATGCATCAGTGTTAGCTGAGATCAATGACCTTAGTGCCAAAATCTTCACGGCTGTAAGGAAAAGGCTGGAGACAAGACCTTTACTCAACTATTCACAGGAATAGTTGATTGACTGTGAAAAAACAAGGAAAAATAGAATTTTTCATTTTGAGGTTACAGAAATACCAATGAGCGTTAGATTATAAGTGGTTTAATGACATAGTTTCTTCTTTTGGTTTCTGTTTACATCCATTCATTACCATTAACTCTCTGAATTACTTCTGGTGGGATTATGCAAGGAGTGCACAGGTGCTACTGCTGCTCTGCTGCTGCCCCAGCTGCAAAGACAAAGCAACAAGAGGGTTTTTAGAAAAAAACCAAATCCCAGACCCACTTTTCCTACATTACAGTAAGAAGGGAGAAAACAAGTAGTTCTATATGATTGTTGTGGAACAAATGAAGATACCAGAGTTCAACAGAAGTAATTTAATCCCATAACCTTTCATGCCAGCTATGCTGAAATCACAGCATAAAATAAAATAAAAAAATTTAAAA
>VZTT01011188.1:121474-132696 GCA_013400855.1 Buphagus erythrorhynchus | reverse complement strand
AAAAAAAAAAAGAGAGAGAGTTGGAGAGAGAACCTGAAGAGGTTAATAATTACTGATTTTTATTTTGGAAGTGTTGCCAGCATGATTGATTTCTCTACTGTGACGCAGACCAAGCATTGGGTACAGGTTGCTCAGAGAAGTTGCAGGATCTCCATCCTTGGAGATACTCAAAATCTAGCTGGACATGGCTCTGAGAAACCCACAGTGGCTGACCCTGCTCTGAGCACGGACTGGACTAGATGTTTGCCAGAGGCACCTCCAAACTCATTCACTCTGTGACTTTTGGAGACTGAAACTGGGTAGAACACGCTTTATGAGCTGTGTTCCCTTGACTGACATTTCCCATGGGATACTGCAGCCCAAGATTCCCACATGGACCCCTAAGAAGAGATGGTGTCAGTCTCCAGGTCCAAGCCAATGAGGTCCCTCAGGGCTCCACACAGGGTATGGCCATGCAAGAGAAGGCACTTTCAAGCAGCACATTTGGAAAGTTTCAGGTTTTTGAAGAAAATCTCTGGGAATGTTCTTTTCTTTATGGCTTTGGATGCTCTGAGTTAAACCAGTTATCAGTGCTGGCAGTTTTTTCCTTCCTTAGAAAACCAACAATAAAACCAACCATAGCAATTTTTCCAGCCAGTTCCAAGCAGCAGCCTGACTGCTGCCAGCAACCAGAATGGTGCAGAGTGACAGATACATCTTCCTTTGTGTTGACGCTCCTTTCTTCAGCATCATTAGAAGGAAAGTGAATGGAAAAACATATTCAAAGATACAAATCACCACAGTCTCTCAGATCTGAAATGGGAGAGGAGCCCTGCTGAGAAATCCCATGTGGAACATGATGCTGTCTCTTTTCCCCAGGCTTGATATATCAATGGCAAGAGACAGGCAGGGAAGCTCCTGCAAGATTTTTGTTAATTTTTGGCCTTGCTGCTGAGTCTGTAAGACCAGTGCCAAGCTGCTGTCAGCAGTGTGCACGGGTGACCATGGGTGGACTATGAGATGGCCTTTTGGACCTCTCCTCATGCAGGGCTGGAAACAGCACTTGGATTTTTTACTTTCCTTTTTCTTTTGAAAGTTGTCCTTGATATGATGAGCTCTGGGGCATGCACTGTAAATCCCCATGCCATTTCTGTTACTTCCCAGTCAACAATAAAGGTTACATTTCTAGAATCAGCATTTTGTTCTTAGGAGGTTTTAGTGACAAATTAAACATTTGCAGGAAAAACTCAAGCTCTCATCCTTTGGACATCTGAAATTCTGATATCTGTTGATCTTCTGACGTTCTACCTTAATCCGTGCTACAGCAAATGAGAGCCAATGGGCACCTACTGATAGTTCTGTCCCTTAAAGAGGAATGTCCTGTCCCTTCTGTCCAATTATTGCCCCTTTCCTCATTGTGTCCTACTATATAAAAGAAAGAATATTTGGCTTTATTCCTGCATGCCAAGAAATACTAAACGAAATTTGCTGCTGGTTTTTGTTTTATTTTCTTTGAAACACAAAAGACAACAAATAAGGGAATGTTTCCACCAAAAGGAAAAGGCTTTCTAATGGATTCACCTGCTCTGAAATGCTCGTAAGATCTGGTAAATATAATTTATGAATTACCAGGTGTCAACAAATGACTGTTATTGAAAAAGAGAATTTCTGCAAACTGCAAATCCCCTTCCTTTTATTATGTATGGCCATCTACTATTATACAATAATTTGTTAGTCTGTCAGGTGTCATTATATAGTAATAGTTCAGAAAACAAACAATATTTGTGATTATTTGGTACCAAGCTCTGCCTCAGGTATAAAGCAGATCAGAAGCATGATGAGTCATTGTGAGACGTTGGTGATGTTGCCTCGTGCAAAAACTGATAGTCATATTTTGGTCTGGAAAGAATTTTTCCCTTGGTATGTTGTCTAGCATGTGATGATGAAGTAATATTTGCTTTGAAATAAGGAGGAGGAGAATTTCCTAGAATAAGGTAAACTAATCTAAAATGCCTGATTTCTTCCAATGGTGGAGGGATGCAGAAAACAGTTTTGAGATCCTAGGTTTCCTCTCAAGTAATCCAGTACCAGTACTAAGACCCCATTCTCAGTTCCACATCCTCTGCTTCACTTTGTATCTCTGTTCCTGTAAAGTTTTCATTTAAATGGCTTTCAAAGTTGGATATACACATGCAGTTTTCCAGTGAACGGAGAACTGTGACTATAGGTTAAAACTGGAGATGACCCCTACTTACCTTGCTTGTGTTAACCCGTTGCTTGGGAGTTCTGTAAAGAATACTACAGGAATCTTTTCTGTTCTTTTCTATAATTTCAATTTATGATTAGAAAGCACATTTTTAATCACCAGTAACAGCTGTAATTTTTGTGCTACTTCTGCTCAAGCTGCAAGTGCTTCTCAGGGCTGTAGGGGGATCAATCAGAGATTATGTATTATTACCTACAAGGTAAGGAGCAGGACCCTACATCAGAACTCTCTGCTGAGAAGATACATTGAAATTTTAAAGAAAATAAAACCTTACCCATTAGCCAAGTAGAGAAACAGAGAGACAATGTTGCAAGAATGACTGTCAGAAGACTAAATACTGCAGTCCTTACGCTGATTAAAAGAGTCTGAAGTCAATGGGGATTTAACACAGGTCTGAAAGCACAAGTACAATGTTTAGAGATGTTTAGTACCAACACCTGACATTGATTTCCACTGGAATCCAAAAGGTTCAGTACTTTACAAAAATAAGACTTCATATTTTATCAAGGTTTTGTTACTGTTAATAAATGAGTACTTAAAAAAGCTTTATTATCTGCTCTTTGTAAGAGTACTCATTGTATACTTGCTTTGGGATAGCTGCTATCTACATGCTTGAGTAAGTATCCAATAAATACAAAATGGAGAATGATGTTTTCTATGGATCAATACCTGTTAAATGTATGTGGGGTACACCCAGTACCAGCATCTGCTACAACTACACTCCAGTCAGCTTTCCCATAGAGTGTCAGGGTTTTAGAGAAACCTGTAGGAGTTAGATTTGATGACCCTTGTGGGTCCCTTCCAACTTGGAATATTCCATGATTCTGTATTATCACAACCATCCTCAGGAAGCCCAACAGAATCCAACAGAGAACACGAGCAGGCTCACTTCCTTCCTGGAGTTTTATCAATAACTCAAAATCTCATATATAAAATGCAGCATGAGCTTCCTCTCCAAGTTTTAGAATCATCAGGATTTTCTGCTTCTGCCACAAACCCTTTCCTCTAGCACCAGCCTTCTTTTCCCTTCATATCCCACTTCAACTCAACTGGACACACTGGGAGCCAACCTGTCAGCAGCAGCCCTGTGCCCAATTGTGGGGTTTAGCACCCATCCTTAGACTAACTCAGCAAAATTGCTCTGGAGGCAGGGAGAGGTCAGAGCCTGCTAACCATGTAAGGGCAGCTGATATCCAACTGACCTGGGACAATCCTGCTGGGCAGAAGGAGCAAGACATCACAGCAGCTCCACTTCTCAGAAGCATCACAAGCTCTACGTATCTTCTAGGTGGTTTGCAAAGTACAGACTATTGGCATTGTAAGAACCAAAATCATAGATGACTGGGGTCTGTAATACCAATGGAAGAAAGATGCTTTACTTATTCCATTACACCCTATGCAATTGAAAATAAAAAGTGCAGATTTGAAATAAATTGCTCCGTGCTGTATCAAAAATGAAAATCACTTGCTGTTTATCCACATCATTTCAATTTCTCTGGAAAAGAAGAGCAAAAACTCACCAAGGCTACTATATCTAAATAACTTCTTCTGCAGAGGAGCCATGGTCTCTAAACTAGTAATGACAATAAACCTAAAGAACTGCCATCACATTTAAGCAAACTATTTTTATGCACTTTATGGAGTAATGGAGAATTATCAAAATTCTAGACTATTTTCATAAGTGCTGAAAAATGCATCCATTAAAAATGTGCTCATTCAGCCATTCAGCCAAAAATAGGAGAGAAGCTACAGCCCAACACCTGCAGACCGTAGGGGAGAGTGGGTGGGAGAGGGAGAATAAGCCTCCCCAAGAGATGAAAGCTGCTCCTAGTTAAGGTAGGAGTTATGTGGGAACCAAAGCAGACACATGCAGCACCTCTTTCTCCTATACACCCCACACCCAGGCTTTAGCAGGTTCCTGTAACCCTTTTTCAGCATCACACATAATTTATGTAGTAAAAAGAAACAAAAGCTGAGATTGTACCCCAAAATGTGTACTTTGGCCAAACCACACTGACTGGGAATAATAATTTGGACATAAACCCATGCTGAAGTGGAAAGCTATGTGCCCATATTAGGCTGAAGACCAGACCTAGGTCATTAAGGCTTTTATGAGTGATGTGATAGGTACATCACAATGTAGGTGTTACCACATATTCTCACTGCCATGGATAAAATAAACCCAGCAAAACCTTTTAACAACCTTCAAAGTATGTATATGGGTCTAAGGTATGTATGCTCAACAGACCTGGATGTTACCACCATTAACTCTCCCCCTACATGGGGAGAAAGTGTCAGGCAAGGGCATAATGTGTGCAGCTGTAATCAATCATGACCAACATTCCTTCTAAATGAGAGTCTCTCACTTCAATCATCACTTCCCGGTTACATTACTCACATTTCAGCAAGTCCTGAAAATGGTTTCAGAAAAAATAGCAGAAAGCATGCCATCAAAAAAGTCATGGATATGTAAAAGCTGCTTTATCATGGTGGTAAAGCCTGGGTGCCTGGGAACACAGAGTGTAAACACGGGAGGTGGGGGTACCAGACAGGTATATCCTAAAGGACTGTGTGCCATGCCTCAAGCTAAAGGACAGCAAGTGGCACAGCATCTGATTTCATTGCTACAGGATACTGAAAATATTGTAATGTATGAATTAATAATTAATTTGGCATGGTAAAAGCAATTTCACTGTAAAACAGAGACGTGTGACTATTACTGGAGCCTGCAGGGAAACAAAGATAAATGTCCTTCCCCAGATCTCGCATCATTCAATAACCGACTGGGAACATCATCCAAGACTGCTGACACTTTTTTCTGCTGCTGCCACCAGATCACATTACCACAGGCAGAAAATCCTCTGAGCATTAGAGGTCATCTTCTGTAGGAAACAGGAAAATGGAGAGTCTGTAGATAGAAGGAGAGGAGAGAAGCAGGGCTAGGACAGCCAGCTCTGGCAAGCTCCCCTGAAGAGGCAAGCTGGCTTTTCTCCAGAAACAGATAGGGGTGAGCACTAAAGACACAAGAGTTATTGAAGGTAAAAGTAAACTCAGAAACAAGAACTGACAATAAACCACTTTAAAATGTTCATGAATAAATTTACACTGGAGATGAGAGGGAACCTGACTTGCATCCTTACTTGGAACTGGGAGGATAAAGGCAAGGGAGGAGGGGAGAAAGACAAAGAAATCCATTCCTTCCACATTTCAAAGACAAAACTTGATATTATAAAAATTTTAGGAAATGGCTCCAGCATAGCAAGTAACTGCTCTACATTAATCAGGCAACATTTTTCTATGGTGCTGTGTTACTGAAGAATTGTTATCAAAATGCACAGATGTCCTTCACTTTGTACTTCTCTTTCCTTCATTCTTTTATTTATTGTTCCTTCCTTCTTTTTCTCACATCCATTACAAGTGCCAGGAGGTTCTAAGCCCCAGCAGGTTTGCTGCCACTTGGTCCTGTCTCACATGTGGCATTTGTACAGAGACTAACACACTACTTTGAACAACCACAGGGTTGAAAAACTGGCAGCTCTCCAGAAACTTTAAAAGAAATGGCTGTCAAGTTAGCCCATGCCCAAATCCCACATTGTACAAACTGCTTGTGCATAGTGTTTTAATTTACCTCTAATTTGTGATAGCATCATTATCACATGGATTTAGTGTGCTAGTCACTATGCTGATGCAAGCTAAAAAACACCATCTCCCTTCCAGAGAAATCAAGGCATAACTGGGGATACACCAGTATCAGGCAAGGTGCAAAGAGCAATATGCTGAAGAGTTGGTTGCAACCACTAGACCAGCAGTGAAGAAAATGGGGGTTGCTGGACAAAATGACAGTGGTCCTGGATGGTCAGTAGCAATTAGGACAATTACATGTAAAGCTCGCTTTTGAAAACTCAGAATGGTTTTCAAAGGGAGCAGGTCTAAAATGCCAGTGGAGTACCATATTAGATGTACAATACTGTTATTTTTAATAATCCTTGGCTCCATCCTCCCATATTCACTTTCCTCCTGAGCTTTCCATGCCCTCAGTTTCCCCACTGCTTTAGCCCAATAGTCATCCAAGCTATTTCCTCCTCAGATGAAGCGCTCACCCTTTGCTTCTCTCTCTCCCTGCTGGTGCATCTCCCAGCACACTCCTTCCACAGAGGTCATTAGTGCCTCTGCTTCCAGAACCATATCTTTGCAGGTGACTGCTAAGTCCTTTTCTTGAGTTGTGTCTCAGTAATCAGGCAGCTACAGTCGATAAGGAGGATGACTGGAGCTGGGCTGAGTACCCACAGTGCAGGAGAGGAGATAATATAGGGTTAATTCTGGCATGTGAGAAAGAGGAGGGTGGTACTGGAAGGTCAAGATAGCTGCAGTCTCCATATCTTCAGGGCAGAGCTGATGCACCTGCAGTGCATTTTAAGACAAACACATCAAGAATGAAAACAACCTACATTTATATTAGGTATGGACAGACAGCTCCTTCTGGACAGGATGTTCTCTGTCTCCTGTCTTGTAGCACCCCACTTGTTACTCAGTCAATTTCCAGGTCCCCCAAAGGACCCAAAGAGGACTTCTGCCTTTCTGTCAACATGGAAGCAGCTTCCCTTCCCTACGCTTCCTTCACTGATATTTACCAATGGTACACTTCAGCCCTTTTAGTTTCCCCCCTTCCTTCCTGTTCCTTGCTTCTACCTGCTTTTGTGATAGAGAAATGAGGAGACTCTCACCAAATGCTTTCCCTGGCCTCCCTTCACACTAGGTTTTATCTTTAAGTGCTGAGCCCCAGAGTACTTTCCTTTCTGCCCTTCCCCTATGTAATTTCAATAATTCCTTCAGAAAAAATGTCACATGCTTTTCTGCTCCATCTTTCTAGCATAACTCATGTCCTCTTTGTAACTCCCAACAACCTGGGGTGGTTCTGTTCTCCTACCCCTTCTTCCATTGCCTCCTGTACACACTACCTATTGCAGTGCCACCTCTGTGTTGTTTTCATTTCTACCTTGCAGTCTTTTTTCTTGCAGTATTTTCTGCTTGACAAGTATCGGTCTACTTCATACGATCTCTCTCCCCACAAGAGGCAGTCACACAGGTTATAAGGAGAGATCTGCTGTGCCCAAAAGCATGTCTGTCTTTCATGACTCTGTCTAATATAGACACTACCTCTGACAAACTTTGCCCACTTACGTCCTTGATCATTGTGGCTCAAAGCCCACAGTTTCCCCCCCTCAGCATACATCACCTGCAGTGATTACCTGGGGAATCGTCCTCTACCTTCAGCTGATGGATTTCAACTCTCCAGGTGACACATCTCATGTCAGAGATGTGTCCTCTGCAAATGGAAACTCTCTCTTCTATGGTCCTCAGGTAAAGGCTATTTTTAAAAAAAATAACACAGAAAACCTTGCTGCATTGGACCACCTATGTACTTTCACCAAATTCAGGAAAAAGCCCTCACCTATTTTACAAGAAGTTTTAAGGCTGGTTTGAAAAGTAAAGAATTCCTACACCAAGAGGGTCGATGAAATAATATGACAAGGGTGGTGATTAAGTCTCACCACAAAGGAAAATGTTGAGTTGATGTAGGTGGCATATAAAACCCCCCACTCTCTTTATGAGTCAGGTAAGCTGCCAGAAAGCGGAGGTGGAATCTGTGGGATGGAGCTGTTTTCATTCCAGCCAGTTAGTAGTAAGCTCTTTGAACAATAAAAAAAGTAGTTTAAATAATAAATTATATATTTTAAAACTAAGACTCTTATCTAAATAGCAGATTCTAACAACTGCCCTTGATCCCAAATGACGGTGTTTGTAGACAGTGACAGACAAGGGAAAAAATTATTAAACAACTCTTCCCCCCATCCTCTGAGGCTAATGTAGCATTTTTGGATTATGCCTCTATTCTTCCATCTCCCACCCAATGCATATGATCCTGCAGTCATAGCTCTCTCCTCTCCCTCTGGCTCCAGAAGAAAGGGAAGCTGACAAGCTGAAATCCCAGTCTCACCCTACACAGAGCCCTTTTCAGAGGAAGAACTTAGCTTTGCTGAGGAGAAAGCATTTCTCTTCCAACAGCTGCACAAAAGTGGCTTAACAAATGCATAAAACAAAACAATTTGGGGGAAAAAAGGAAAATGTTTTGTGAGGTCTTATTTTGGGTCAGTTCAGCATCCAAGGGATATTTCAAAGATACGGCAGTGTCCCTCATTTAAAATTAAAGTATTTTCATTTACAGAAAAACCTCAAATTGAGAAATGTAAAAGAATGTCATTAGGTCCTTGAGCTTAAGGGGCTTAAAGTCCTCCTCTGGTACTGTCACTGGGAACACAACATCTGCTCTATTCACAGTGCAGCGTGAGCAAGATACTTTCTTAAATATACATCTGAATTACGGAACATTTACCACATACTTAATTCTTCAGTCTACCAACACATATGTTTGAGGATGGGCAGAAGCAGTGTATTTCAGGTGCTAAGAAAGGGATGAAATAGGATCAGACTATCAGCATGAGCAATTTCTTGTTTTCAGCTGGACAGTGAAAGATGTGGAGTGTAAATATATGTATACACTTATATATGTAATATTTAAGTAAAATATGTGTAAATGTAAGGGAGGAAAAAGACAGTAACCAAAGGAACAGCTTGGAAAAGAAATGTCAAGAGGAAAGCAGAGTTAGGGAGTAGACAGAAGTGAGATGTCAGAAAGGAGAAAGCAAGAGAGGGTATAAAAAGAATGACAAAGAGGGGGAAAAAGAGATGTAAGAAGAAGATGTATGAAAGAGGACAAAAGTGAGAGAAAAGACATGAGTGGACAAAAAACAGAGAGAGGAGGAAGGTAAAGTAATGAGCACAATGTTTGGTAAGGCAGAAATACTGATGTATAAATAAGACACAGAAGAGACTCATAAGAGGGGTCACAAGAAGAAAAAAAGACTTGCGCAGAAGAGAAGATGTAAAATAAGCAGTGGAAAAAAAAAACACCTGCTAGGACAGGACTTCTCAGAGTCATGGGTGAGAGGTACTGCTGTCCCAACAAGGGACAGAGGCAAACCCTAGGAAGCGACAGGCTAAACCCAAGGAGAACAAAGGACGACGCTGGGAGAAGATAACGATACCCTTGTACTAGGTTGCTGCCTTTTGTCTGAAAGAGAAATCACCAAGGTCATTGAAATTGCTGCTTAAATCTTACATCTGATACTTGAAAAAGAACCTCTTTCCCAATACAATCATTCTTCCTTCTCTCTCAACACTGGATTAAATTAATTACTGTACATGCCACAGTTTTACCTCCCTGCTGGGGAAGAAAACCCCAGACACCATTTTGCTCAAAGTAGACCTTCATCTCTGGCTCCCTTTGCCTATAGAGGCTTCTGTAGAAATCTTTCAGTAGACAAAGGTAGATTTCCTGCAGCTCCAAAATCACCATGATGGATTTGGCTATCATTAGTAAAATGAGGAAAGAAAGAGGAAGAAAACAGGGGTAAGCAGTCAGGGAAAAAAAGCCTTTTTTGTTATTATAATTAGGAAATTTAATCAGTACAGAGGGAAAGAAATTGCTGCCTGTAAATAAACTGTCACTCTTTTGCACATCAAATAATAGGAACAAGAGGGAGTGTGTGGGAAGTACATTCACATTATCAAATTATTTCTGATATTAACGTGTTCAATATAATGAAAACATAATCAAGAAAATAACATATTGTAACACAAATACTATGGAGGCTATAGAGAAAAAACCCCAGGAAGACCAGAGTTGCCAGGGTAGCTCCAATCTGAGAAACCAGAGCTTTATTAGTAGTAACATATGGAGATGAATGAAACCATGTTTGTAAATGTGATATGCAATTGCACACTCTCACTTGGCTTTCCTTTTTCACTATCTGACTCAGCCTCCACACTCCCCCATCTTTTGATTCATAAATTCTTGGTATCAAAAAATAAAAGAGTTACAAAGCCAGCATGCAAAGGGCATGAGATGACGTGAAAGACAAGGATGCTGGTGAGCACAGAACGTGCCATCAATCACCACCCTGCAACTGGACAAATCTGCTGGAGATAAGCAGTGGGGACAGGGCCACCCTCTCCAGGGGCTCACCAGAGGATGTCGCGCAGCAAAGCACAGCTCATCCCCCTTGCGCTAGAGGCGCATGCTGAGGTAGACAAATCTATTACAAAATCGTATAATATTGCTTATGCTGCACAGCAGCCACTCGGTTAGCAGCCCCTGCATCACCAAACCCGTGAGACTGGAGGTGAGAGGAACGAGAAATTTTCTTATGGCATATACTCTCTGTTTTTTTTAAGCTATGGAAAAAAGATCAGGGTTAGCCACAAACAACACAAAACACAACAATGCATGAGCAATGGCTTACAGCCCTATGCGCTTACTAAATAATTAACAACCTCCCTGAGTGTTGGCACAGTGGGGGTCTGTACACTGGATAATCCCTTCCTTCCCTGAGGGCTCTCTGGGCTCCTCAGCATGTGCGCGGTCCGGCTGCAGACGGCCAGCCCAGCCCGTGGGCACCGCTGGCCCACTGCAGGCAGTGCCCGGCTGCGGCCCTCGGCCCAGCCTTCGCCTTCAGCCCCTGGTTAACCGGAGCGCACTGAGCTCCGCCGATACGATTCCTACGATCGCAGCAAAGCACCGGCTAGGCTGACAGCGTTTCGGTGCATTCGCCAAGCCCGGAGAATGACGAAGCCCCGACTCCGCGGGGCTCAGTGTCCAGCCCAAGGCAGGGCAGGGCTGTCCGCACACCGCATCGCGGTACAGCGGCGCGGCAGCTCGCATGCTCGGGCAGCGCAGCCCCGCTGCGGACACTGCGGTGCCCACTGCTGCCGCACCGCAGGCAGCCAGCGCAGGGGAGGGTCTTGCCTGCTGGGCGTCTGGACTCCTCCGCAGGCGAGCTCCGGGCGCCGGCGTGGCGCGGGGCAGGTGCGCACGGCGGGGCTGGGGGGCTGCTCGCTGCCGCTCCGCGCAGATCCG
>VZTT01011188.1:109923-121243 GCA_013400855.1 Buphagus erythrorhynchus | reverse complement strand
CGGCTCAGCACAGCGGCCGGCGGCTCTCGGGGCGTCGCCTGCCTCCGGAGGCCTGGGCACGGCGGGGAGCGTGAATGAGAGTTTGCTCCGATTTCCGAGCAGGGTGAGTGCCGCGCTGGCCGTCTCGGAGGAATAATAATGATGATGATAATACTGCTACTACTACTACTAATAATTTTTTTGTGTGTGTGTCCATACCTTTACATACTAGTCCGGCGCCACCTCCCTGGGGCAGGGTTGCTTTCGGGGCGCGGTGTCTCTCGCCACCTTCGGACGAGGACCCTCGGGAGGGGGTTGCTGTCTTTTGGTCCCTCTGTTCCCTTTTGTTCGGCTCTCCCGGGGCTAGGGGCGGACTGGGAGGCTGCGGGGGAGCCAACGGAGGTCGGGGCCGGTGGCCCAGCTGCCCGGGCGGTTGCGGCAGCCAGGACGCTGTCCCCGCGCGCAGGGGGTGTCCGGCTGTCCCCTCCCTGATTCCCGGGCGGAGCACTGGCCCCTCTTCTCCTGCCCGCGCCCCTCCGGCTCGGAGGAGCCGCCCTGGGCTGCGGGGACAGGCGGTGGCATCGCCGCCACCAGCCAGGAGGCACCGGCTGTAGTAAACACAGAGCATGGGGCGGCGGTGAACCCGGTAAAGGTCATATCCTTGTGTGCACACGCAGCCCGACCTATCTGGGCTCCCCAGCTGTTGTCTTGGGGACGGTGTGGTGGCTGCCGGCGGCTGTGGCTGCCGGTGGCTGTGGCTGGCGGAGCCCGCTCCCGGCCCTCGGCTCCCTCGGCTGTGCTCGGCGGTGTTCCCCGGCAGGGATCTCCCTTGGCGAGGAGCAGCAGCGCGAGCTGCGTCACACCCTGCTTCACCTCCTCCCGCCCCCGGCCGGGGTGGCAGCTGGGTGGCATCCGATTTAGCAGTAAGAGCTGGGAATGCAGGTTCTGCTGTGAGGTTTGATTCCTGAGCGGTAGCTGTGCCTAGCCGAGTCCAGGGCTAGCCACGCGTTCGTGAATAGCAGCCACCGATGTGCTGATTCCTCAGAGCATGCAGTGCCTGGATGCGTCTTGGTGTGGAGCAACGAGGCACGGGAGCGTTGGAACAGTGGAAGCAGAGGAATGCTGCTGGAGAGCTTACTCGCAAGGAGACAGAGAGGGTGGCATGGTAAATGGCTGTTTTGCAATTCAGGTTGTCGGCCTGGACTCCTTCAGACAGGTCAATAGGTATGTGTAGGTTTTGTGGCCTTCTGCGTGCTCCTGTGGGTCATTCTTGGGCTTGTGTGCACAAATGGGGCAAATGGGAAATGACAGCTTTTTGTCATGTTTTGTCATGTCTTGCCTTTTTGCTGCAGGTCAGGAGTTTTAGATGAATAGATATGGTGCTGTTAAGTTTATGTGGTTATGGAATGAATGATGGAGAAGTTCTTGGTATCACATTTCCAGTGGTGGTTGAGATGTGGGTGGGGAGAGGAAATATTTAATAAAGTAGGGCTCTCAGGTCTCTGTGCTTTGCATTATCTGGCAGTATCCTGCCTTTGCTTTTAAAATGTGATAGTTTCATTCCACAGAATTAGAAGTGTGAGCTTAACTACTTTTTCTAATGCTGTATTTAGTTATCAAATACCACATCTAGTTATTCAGAAAGGGAGGGCTTTTTTTAGTCCTAGTTTGTGTTCTTCGAAGGCTGACAGTTAAACTACTAGCTCTGAAACTGATAAAATACAAAATTGGTGTTGTTATGGCACTGAATTGTGCAAAATTCCATGAAAGCTTGAGTTATGTTTCACTCTTTTTCATATGGTGGCCACAAGAATGTTTGGCTCATCCATCTGCCCTAATAAAGGTGGTTTTGGGCTGAGATGCCAGACTGAACTGAAATGAGCCATGTCGTGCATCCTGCTCTGCAGGTAAGCTCTTGGAGCTGGTTTCAGACAGTGGTAGGTGGGACTAACCTGAGTTCAAGTATCAGACTGGTGGGTTTGGTTTTGGTTTTTTATCAGACTGGTGGGTTTGGTTTTGGTTTTTGTTTTTTTCCTCATTTAACTGTGGCACTATTGAGACGTGATCTGCTCAGCATGTCCTTGATCATCTGTGCCACTCCTTGGTATGGTACAGCTTCTGCTCTGGATGAAGGCATCACCCAGGCTTTGACCTCCTGCCTGATGCCTTGCCAGCATCGTTGTGTCCTGGTGACCTGACATCAGTACCTGTGAGGGGTGAGGAATTAAGGGCAGCAGCTGGGAAAAGCCTGTCCTGGCCCTGCTCTTTCAGGGGACCCGGTTTTAAAGAGACTGATAGAAGGGCGATCCCAAATGAGGAGGCAAAATCAGGGGGCTGACTGGCAGCCCTGCTGTGTTTCCAGCTGGAAACTAATTCTCAGTGATTTATAGCAGAAACTGTTCCCTACCCCTTCTCTTCCCGTGAGAGATGTTGAAAGGTTATAAGAATAGAAGTTCATTATAAGAATGAATGGCTGGAGCAGTATTACGTGCCAAAGAGATTCAGTGTTGTTTGAAACCTGGGAAAAAAAAATCCCAGCTGTAATACTTTATTTTGGCAAGGGAACCCTTGCAGTGTCTGAGAAGTGATTAGTGCTGCTGTTAAAGGTCAGGTATACGTCCTGGGTATGAAACATTGTCTGTGGATACATATGAAGCACATACATGTGATACTACATATATGTGATGTGTCTTCAGCATCATTCTGGTGCTTGGGTATTCAATCCTTAATACAGAGACTTCAAAGCTAGGGAGAGGCATTAACTGTTTAACCTCCAAAGTGATGTCAGATCTGTTGGAAGAGTAACAAAGATCCCATTTCTCCTTATTTTGTCTGCTGAAAATTCACATTTTATTTTTTACCTGTATTTGCCAAATCCATAGGGACTCTTGAACAACAGTGTTTTGTATAACATATGGTCTCATTAACAGTTTTACAGTGAATAATTTTTTATTTAAGGAGTAATAGATCACATTTCCTGATGTTTTGTTTTTTATAGGTGTGGGTAATAAATACTGTTCAGGAAGGCTTGAGTCAAGGGCAACATATACCTCACTGATTTTTTTGGGTTAAAGTTATGTAGCTATTCAGTGGTTTGTTGTGGTCTCTTCCTCCCTCTCATTACCACCAGTATTTATCAGGCTTAGCAGTGATACTCTCTAACTTCAAGGTCCTGAAAGCCCTCGCTATAACCAAAACACTCCACTTTTATGTTCAGAGAATTCTGTCATCTTGAATTGGAGGCTCTCTTTTCCAAACCTATGTCAGGCCTAAATGAAGTATGCAATTTTCTAGCCTTATCTTGTATCACTGGTTCTATTTCGTTCCTACACAGATTTTTTGCAGCTGAAGAATATCTGTATCCATGCTAGGAGGAGAGATCACTTTCTCTCATGTGATATTTTTATGACACAGAATTTGATCAGAGGGAAAGCTTTGGACAGTAAGTGCTACCAGGGTTTTTCAAAGCAGATTTTCTTTTGGCCCACTGCCCTTAACCTGGCAGGTTAATCCATGAAATAATCAGTACACAGAAATACAGACAACAAATGTAGTGCTTCAGTTTTAATGTTGGGTGCTTTGAGGTTTTCGTGTGGTTTGGTCTTTGGAGTTTCTGAACATGCAAGTTTCCTCTTTGTGCCTTGTGTTCATTGCCGTTGCTATAGGACACACACTCACAAACCAAAGAAATTAGGCCTTTTCCTAGAGGTCAGAATTCACTAAAGGAGTTATAGTTTAGTTGTGAACTCCCCTTAAAATTTAATGACTTAGTGCTGCTTTTTGTTATGACATAAGAAAATGAAGTGAAGAGTCTTTGAAGCTACTTCAGACTTCATAAATATTAACAGGCTCTGCAGTCTTCAGAGAGAGTAGGTTCTGGATGTTTTTCTTCACCTTAATAGTATGGTTTCATTTGCACAGTCTATCTTCTTGTCTTGACTAAACTGAAAGAGCAGTTATCAGATGCAAATCTGAAATACTGTATTTGTGGGTGGGAGCACTCTTGCTGTGTTTCCCTTCTCTCTTGAACACCCAATCCTTTCTCATGGTGCACACTCTGGGAGCAGTAAATTTAATTCTATGGCTTACAAGACCAGATCTTCAAAGATGCTTAAATGATTGAAAATGCGGGTTTTTTTTGTTTCTGAGGATAATGGAAGATAAAGATTCACAGCTTGTTCACTTCTTGGGTCACTATATATGTTTAATATTTGCCTGTATTAATGAGGAAAAATACCCCATAGGAAGTATTCTCTAAACATGCCTTGAGAATACTTAAAATTGTCTCTATGTTTGAAAACTAATTTGCATTTTAATAAAAATTGAAATTCCGTGTAGTTGCAGCTTCCTATAAATCCCAGGTTAATTCAGAAAGTTTTCTGTGATGGTCCATAAAGAGCACTTCACCTGTAGGTACATGTTAGATGAAGTTTGAGTATTCTTTTAAAATTCGTTCTAGGTTTCTCGTCAGTAATTGAAGAGAACTTGTCTTTTTATTTCGCAGAATCATGGAATGGCTGAGGTTAGAAGGGACCTCTGGAGATACCTGATCCAGCCCTTGGCTCAAGCAGAGCCAGCTAAAGCAGGTTGCTCAGGGACAAGTCCAGATGGCTTTTGACTATCCCCAAGGATGGAGACTCCATAACCTTCCTGGGCAGCCTGTGCAAATTCTCAGTCACCCCCACACTAAAAAAAGTGTTTTCTGATGTTCAGAGAGAGCTTCCTGTGTTTCAGTTTGTGCCTGTTACCTCTGCTTCTGTCACTGGGCACCACCGAGCAGAGCCCAGCTCTGTCATCTCTATACCCTCCCTTCAGATTTTTATATACATTTATAAAATCCTCCCCTTGAGCCTTCTCTTCTCCAAGCTGAACAGCTCTCCCAGCCTCTCCTCACAAGAGAGATGTTCCAGTCCCTTTGGACTATCTCTAGTATGTTCATGTATCTCTTGTGCTGGAGCCCTCAGAACTGGGCACAATACTACAGTTGTGGCCTCATGTTTCCCAGTATACTTTAAAAATATGAAGCTTCTCAAGTAAATTGTGCATATGTTTTTTTTTGGATGCAGGTCCAAGAGGTCACTTTGGTCCTGTAAATCACTGATGCAGCTTCTGAGTACTTTTGCCCTTCCATAGGAGCTAATGTTCCTTGTTTAAAACACTTCAGCATTTTCCTGATCCCATCAGTGCATGCTTTGACAACTCTTTTGACCTGTGATTAAGGGATTTAAGACTAGGTTTGCTGGCTATGCATGCCTAATAAGTGTAACCATTGGTTGCTGAGTCACATTGGGGACATGTGTTTTTGGGGTGTGTTGATACAGACTCCTGTCTGAAACAGAGCTCATTGCAGCTTATAATGAATGTGCTTACATTTGTGAAGGCACATTCCTGCTGTGGGCTGGTTTGGTTCTCCAGCAGCCACCCTTGTACTCTGCTGGGGCTGACCTGCCTGGCTCATGGGCACCTTTTGCATTAGTGCATTTCCCCAGAGATGAGCCTGGAGGTGAGCAGCTGTCTGCAGGCTAAACCAAGGGAAGTTGGGATGCTGTGTGCATATATGGGTAATTCTGTAGTTGATGTTAAATACAGAATTTGTAAACAGGGGCTTTAGTTTTAGGTCAACAGGGTTTCTATTTTTAGCTGAACACTTCTAGGTGGAGAATAAAGATGTTGGTGTAATGCTGCTAACGTATGGACAGGAGGGAGAGAGAAGAACAAGAAAAAGGCATAAAGCACAAAATATCACTTTATCCTTGGGTTTTGCATCAAACTCCTTGAGAGGGGATGCTTATTTCTTTACCATTAAGTGTCCCCTCCTGTTAATGTAGGTATGTGTGGTTGGTTAAGATAGTATTTTTTGAAGGTTCTTTAAGAATATAGTAAATTCATGTGGAAAAAGCAGTTGGGAGTTGCTTGCCTTCTGTGTGTCCAAATACAATGGTTAATGGGCACCTTTCAAATTTTCCTAGTATCCCCCCAAAAGTAATTTCATAACATGAGAGGGCTGTACCTTCATTGGAAAGAACAAAACCATACACTTCATGCTGGCCTGATGCATGCAGTTAATGACTGAGTGCAGTTAGTTTCCAGCTGCTAAAACTATCTTAACCAGATCTCTTGACAGGAGTATCAGCAGTTTGTGTTGGTATCTCACATTACTAATGCTTGGCATTTTACCATGTACTAAAAGCCACTTGTTCCTTCAATATTCATGGCAGGTATCAGGGTTGCTGACATCCAGAACACATCACATTCACTGGTTTGGAAACTGACCAATTTTCAGAGATCGAAAATTGGTACCAGGTTTTTCAGTGAAGGATACACAAGCATCTTTAGATGCTCTCAAGGTAGGGTTTAATTCATAAACTAAACCTTATCATTAGCTTAATTTTGAAAACTGACTTCTTAAGTTAGAAAAGTGTATGAAAAAGCTTACTTCTTAAGAGAATTTTAGCTTTAGAGATACCTTCAGAAAAAAGTCCTCCAGCTTCTCACTGTGTGTTTTACTACCTGAGGCTCCACATTCCTTCTACATTCAGAGAATGGTTTGCATGTTTTTATTTTTTCTCTCTAGATCTCTTTTCTGCATTCCCAGGTGTGCACAATAACTGCTTTAAAATACCTTGCTGCACTTCTCAAGGTTAAAAGTGTGTTATAATTCCTGGGGAAGTGTCACAGGGCTGCAGAGAGGTGTGCAGATTTCTAACTGTCAGCAGTTTTCCAGGAGTGTCAACAGCCATAGGGGTGGGGAAATATGAGGTGTCTGGAGAAGGATCTCTTAAAATGTAGGCGTTTTTTGGACTTCACCTTGAGTAGTCCCTGCTGCTATGTTGCAAGCCTGATGAGGATATCTTTTTTTTTCCATGTTGTTTTTTAGAGCCTGGTGATGTCTGTAGCTGTACAGCTTCAGGGACCCACCTAGTTATGTTAGGACTGATGAAGGTTTTTAAACCTTGTAACTTACTGTAATTTGCTGCAGATCAGAATCCAGGGAACTGTATGGTTGTGTGCTTTGGGTAAGGCTGCTTCCCATGCCATTTCTGTAGTAGTGGGACCAATACCAGTGTCAGATTTTTTTCCAGGGATAACCCAGAAAATGAGTGAATTTATGCATTCTGCATTGTCTGGAGAGAATGGGATGTCCAATTTGAGCCTTAGAGATCTTAGCAGCAGAGACCAGTCTGAAAATACCTGTAACCCTATTCTGGGAGTGTAGGAAACAGTAGCTTGGGCTCTTAAGTGTTTTGTGAAATGCATAAGTATTGCAAGGAGATACCAGGTTGGAACAGGAAAATAAAAAAAGCTTTTTAAGCGCCCAAAGATGAAATGCTACATACCTTCAATGTGATACTCCTTGCAGTTACATAGTCCCTGATGAACACAACCTTTACCTGATTCAAATCAAGTGCAAGATGATCCATAAGCCACAATCCTATCGCTGAACTAATTTTTGTGTTAGGAGCTTTCTTCATCTTCTCTCTTGCTCACCTTTTCCCTTGTGAGGCAGGGAGTAGTGCTGAAGGAATTACCTGCATATACCTTGCTGTCTTTACCTGAGATGCTTGATTCCCAGCAGCTGCCATCCTGTTTGTGTGGAGCAAAGATAGCTGTGAAGTGTGGAACTTGGAAGCAGCTAAACATCCTCAGGAGACTTACACTAGGGGTGTCTTTGGACTGATGGGATCATCAGATAATAGTAAAAACCATCTCTGTAGACTACTGTCTTACATCACCCTTCAAGGATCATTGGAAGGAGTAGGAAAAAGGGCAATCTGTCTGAAAATATTCTTTATGTAGTCTGACTTTTCAAAGCATTAAACCACTTGCAGGTGTTATTAGATTAAGTTTATAATTCTTTGCACTTCTGCAGTGCTTTTATCCAATATCTCACGCTCCTTTAAAAGCTAATCTGCAAAGTAACCCAGAAGATACCTCCAAGTGTCAGAGATCACTTTTTGTACAAAAATGTAGTGTGGCTTGGTTTTGTGTAAAACCCTGCATGGTCTCAGCAGCTCTGTGGGATCAGCCATGGTTGTGCAGTGGGGAATGCCCTTTCCAACCAGCCGTGAACAGTGTGGTTGGACATGTTGGTCCTTTATGAGAACTGCCAGCTGCTACAAGGTGTCCTTGCAAGATTCTCTTCAGATGCAACAGCTTCCTGGAAACTTGCAGTAAATTAAACTAATGTCAGGAGTTTTCAAAACACTGCAGAAATGAGAATTCTGTTCTATTTGGAAGAAATATTCTGCATACAAAAGC
The DNA here is from genome assembly GCA_013400855.1 of Buphagus erythrorhynchus. NCBI lineage: Eukaryota > Metazoa > Chordata > Aves > Passeriformes > Sturnidae > Buphagus > Buphagus erythrorhynchus. The sequence goes on along the minus strand of VZTT01011188.1, from coordinate 113,005 downwards.
TTTTGATACTTAAGAAGGGTCTTGGCCTATTTTGAAAAACTTTGTCTTCCCTCCCCGGCAGAGTTGCTTATGGGACTGATTATTGTATATGCATTCAGCAGCTCTTTTTACTCTCAGTCATGGGAATAAGCAGCCAAAGGGGGATAGTTCTGACTTCCCCAGAAAACTATATTAGGCAATATTTTTACAGCAAATATACTTTTTGTAAATATACTTCTGCTTCTTTCCTGTTTCTTCCAGTAGCACTCTTTCCCTAGTCTGAGGGCTCTGCCAACAAAGATTCCCTCTAATGCTGGATCACTTATCCCTCTTGAAAATAAATGAAGCGCAAATACCATTTCAATATTTTCCAGGAGGAATGTGGAGTTTACTTTGTTTAGCAGTTTGAATTTGCTTGGCAGTTTGAATTTGAAGCTCTCTGGCCCTTACAGTCCTCTGTTAAAGGAGAGCAGGGACAGTATTGCTTTTTGAGTACAAAACAATGGCTGATGTTTTCAGTCTGGTTTTCCTGGTGCAGTGCAAGCCTGGCTGTGTCCAGTGCCCACTTTGAGTTTCACTTGGATGCATACAGCTAACCTGGTTTGAGACACTATAGGGATCTATTCAAAGCCCATTTTATGTTTTGTTGTTAATACTTTGAAATTGCATAAATATTTTTTTCTTTAGCAATAAGGTCTAAGTATTAAGCTGTTGTCTGTGACTCATTAGTCTGTTGTTGGTGACAGTTAAATCATGGAAAATCCTTCCATGCAATTTGTATACCTTATTGTCTGAAGCAAACTATAGCTTCAGACAATATAACTGTTTTGCCCTGAAGGAGGCTTTCTTCTCATCTGGCTAAAAGTTCATAATAACATCTGAGAGCTAATATGAAAGTACAGCAGACCTCATTCATTGAATGAAATATTTCGTGTGCATATTTGCACACGAAATATTTGCATCTATTGAACAATTGTGTTAGATGAGTTTTGAAACCACTACATAGATTGATACAAAAACCAGTGTCTGTTTCCTTGGTTTTTATAGTTCCTCTTCTCATTTCAAAAGCTCCAGCAGAGCTAAGTGTTGGTAGTTACAGAGTGATGTTTTCTAGAACTTTTTTAATCAGTGGTTTAGTTGGTATGGGTTAATACTGCATTCTTGTAAAAGTCAGAAGAAATGTTGGTTAAAGACACATATACTTTCTGGAAACACTAGGAAGGGGTTTGACCTTGAAGATGACTGAACGACCACAGATTGCTCATTATCTGAAATGGGACATGGGAAACTGTGTTTAGGAAACCAATGCATTGCTGATGTTTCTGAACCATAGAGGAAGCACCAGACATGAGCTCTTGAGGCAGATTAGCTACAAGCATGCAGGTTTTCTTTCTTACAAGTTGATAATTGGAATAGCTTATTTGTATTTTTAAATAAGGACCTACTAGTAGATTCAACTTTTAAAGTAAAAATTGTTTTGAAACATGTAGTCATGCTAGCCATGTGATTATAATCCAGTGTGCACACTTGTGTAAGAATGCCAGTATGAAGTGATCTGACCTCCTCTGTAGGCTTGTTAACTATATACCAAATCCAAAGACTTTTTTTTCTGTACATATGTGAGCTCTTGTTCAAAGTTCTTAGTGCTAGTTATGTACAAATTGGACCCAGCTTTCTGATCCCAATGTCAGTTGTGATTCCTGGGTGCTCAGAAACCTTTGCACTTACTAGAAAACAGTCTTCTAGTTCGGAAAAACTTGCTTTCATGTCTCTGGATTGTGTGCCTGCCTCTTCTGAAGGAAGGGTTTTAGTAAGGAGAGGTTTTTATTTTGGTTATTGCAATTCATCTTTTGAAAAGACTGATGCCCCTGGTATGCTGTGGGGGCATCAAAGGTGAGTGCAGCAGTTAAAAGCTAGAACAGTCCCTGATTAAAACTGCTGTTTAGTTTCTGAGGCTTTTGTACTATCCAATAAATAGAAAAGTTTGGCAGGAGTACCCACAGGAGATGAGCTATCCTTTCATTGTGTATTTACAGCTTTTCTTTTCACCCTAAAGACAGCCGGTCCCTGTTACTTGTCAACTCTTCTTCCAAGACTAAGGTGTTGTTTAGAGCAGACTCCCATTTCCAGCCATCCAAGTCCCTGCTCAAGTTTAGTCCGTTTGCCTAGATCCTGCAGCTGGATGGAGGCTCCAGATGTCTACAACAAAGAAATCCAAAGATAGCATCTTTCTTTTCCTTTTTCTTTCCCTTCCCCAAATTTGTTGTTTTGTAATTTTCTTTTGGGCATACTTTGTTCTGGACATCCCTAAAATATTCAAGAATAATGTGATGTAACTTTTTCATTTTTTTATTTTTTAACTTTTATGCTAATCCTGTAAGCAAATCAGAGGTTAGTGGGAGTTCAGTGCTAGCTGCTGGTTCTATCATATTCTGCAATCGTGCGTATACTTCTGACATTAATGCAAAAAGTCTCAGATTTCCAAGTTTCCATGACTTTGAGAGACTGTATCTGTTAAAACATTTGTGTAGTGTAAACAAAAGGCTTGATATCCCTATACTGGAATTTGAGCCTGACTTGTAATTCGACTTTTGGGATCCTTCTTGTGAAAGTGAAATCTATGGTTTAGGTTTTAAAATTCCAAGATTTAAATATGTGAATGTTATTTAAGTAATTGGGAATAAATTAGAGCTGGAAGAAATCCCAATTAAGAAACTGACAGAAGCACCAAAAATGTTGCTCTCTGCCTTCATTTATCCTCCATGCCCACATTCTTTAGGGAGTTTTCTGAGTTTGGAGGTCTGTGGGTGGTCTCTGGGCTTCAGGTGGTGACCTGGCCTCTCAGTTTTAACATGTGGCACCACTGGCTTCTCTCTGGCTTTGCCTTGGAAAATCATTTTGTGGAAGTGGTTGGATGAAGAGAGGTGGGATCTCTGCAGAAGTCTCCTTTGTGGACTGAGGAAGCTCTGAAATGGGCACAGCTAAAGTGGTTTTAAGGTGCAGGTGGGTGGAGAGGTGCAAGGACTATGGCTCCCTGCTCCTAGCATCCCCACCCCAGACATGACTGCTTGGAAAGATACACTGGTGTACACAGCTTCTGCCT
>VZTT01011188.1:84311-108618 GCA_013400855.1 Buphagus erythrorhynchus | reverse complement strand
TTTTTTTTTCCTTTTTTTTTCCCCTCCCTCCCTTCTCCATCATTCTTTCTGAGGTTATTCTACTTCCTCATAGATTGTGCTCCCCATCTGTATCTGTTGATGGGGTGAGGGCATATGCTTTGCTCAGCCTCACCTTTGTACTGCTCCATCAGTTGCTTGTTTAACTCTCACTGCTACTAAGCATGTATGGCAGCCTTTTCCTGGGCTGGACTGGTGTCCATCTTCAGTCCTCTTCTTAGAGTAGTTAGTGGTATCACCCAAATTGGCTTTTTTGAGAGCAGTTGATACTACAGGCAGAGGTTATTGGGAAAGAGCGTGGAGGAGATACCCAGACAACAGCTGCTTCTTGAGAGAATCAGATTTAATAGTGAAGCTTTCTACTGAGTTTTGCTTTTCAAAGCATGTTAGAATCAATGTGTGAAATGAAAGATTGGCAGTTGTGGCAGAAGACCTGAGCAGTTTACTGAACAAAAGAGTTAACTTTCAGGATTGTGGTTCTATTCCTTAGGGATCTAGTTTCTCACAGGATTGTACCCTCTGCTCCCTAGTATGGCTATACTAGCTGGTTTTTGTTGTTTTTTGGTTTTTTTTTTTTAAATTTAGGATTTCTCTTGTAAGCATGGGGATAAAGACCAGATATTCTGGCTACTGTGGAAATCATGCAGTTTGAAATGTGAGAGAATAGAGGTTTGTTCCTGTAAGGAAGATTACCTTGAGCAGCAGGGCCTTTCAATCTGGAGCCTGCCATTTCACTAGGTTAATTATTTAAACAAGTAATTGCAGTTCAGATACCAAAACGGTATTTTGGGTACAGTGATTTCTTTCTTTTTACAGCCAGTGTACCAGCAGTGCAGTTGGACTTACATAACGGATTGCAGTCAGAAGAAATGCAGGAGGTGTCTGTGATCACTAGAGACCAAGTTCAGTGCTTTCCTGTGTCACAAAACTTCCTCTGCTGTTTCCTAACTCTTCTATGTGGAGTAAAATATCTCTCTCATCTTCTGACAAGCTGTGTGGGTGGAATGAAGGAGGTTCTTTTCCAGAGTGCTGCTTTCTGTCAGTCTGGTGGGAACTTGACCTTGACTTTTTTACTCTGTGGTAAGATTTCAAGGAATAGTTTACATGGCTTTTACAAGTGGCTGTGTAGTACAGACAGTGCCAGAAATTAAGCTGATGCCTGAAGCCAGACTTGCTGTATAAAACTTGATCTTTCTGTGTCATTCCTTCGTTTAATTTAGTCTGTAAATACCATCTTTGTGTGTTGTGCCTCTCCTTTTACACATTATTTATGCAAGTTTTTACACAATATATAATGCCCCTTCATTTAGAGATTGACATGATGAGCAATTATAATACTGCAAACTTGTGTAATCCATGGTGTATTAACTTTTTTCCTCCCCCTTCCTTCCCTTGTATTTTGTAGCAGCAACTTCAGAAGCATTTTAAGGTTTTTGTTAGGAGAAAGGGACAAGGAATAGAATGAGCAGCAGTTCTGCTTCTTGCATGGAAATGTCTGATTTGGGGATTATACACATTCTTTGTAAACTCAGGGCCAGTATATAGGAAGGAAATAAAAGATTCTGAATTATAGTGGTGGTTGTAATTGGCATGTGCTAGCTATGTCTTTGTAGTTCTTCATGGAACAGCAATGTTATGTTTAACCACAAGGGGAGAAGTTAAAAATCATTAATGCATTAACATTATTTTTATAGCTGTGTGGCAGTTGGAAAGCTACTGGGGTTTGGTAAAATGCTCAGTTCTCTTCCTCAGCTGTATCTGTCTTTTGATTTTTGTAGTCAGCCTAACTGAAACACTTGATTTTTTTGCAACATTCACATTTCAGAAGGTTAATGAATTCTCAGATCAGCAGTAGGATAGTTAAAACTTGGAGAAATTGGTTACAAAGTGTTGTACACAAAATTACTGCATCTTAGGAATCTTTTTAGTGAACACTTGCATCTGGATGGTTTCATGTTAACTGAATACCCACAAAGTTCTAGTGTCAGCTTCTACTGAATTGTCTCCCTAAACTGAGGGAAGACCCTCAGAATAGACCATCTTGCTGTACTCTGGCCCTTAGTCTTGTTCTTGGTGAGGTACCCTGATAGGTAGTGATTTGGGAAGTATGAACCTGGCCCTGTGGTTTCTTAGTGTCAGAAAGGTAAGGGGGTTCATTTTGTCACTGCATATGTAACGCAGCAGTTGTAGCTCTGTGGTCTTTTGCCAGTTAGCTTGAGTGATTCCTTCTGTATGGCCTTGCCATAAGTAACATGGTAATGCTCAGGAGGCTTGGCACTGTGGCTCAGGGGAAGTGTTATTCAGATGTGTGAGGTGCAGAGGTTGGTGGAGGCTGGGGCAGGCTTCTCTTCAGCACTGGCTTGTGCTCTTGGCTGTGCTTGTGTGTGTACATGCACAGTGGAGATCAGTCAGGCTGTGAGCTGTGTCCTGCTTCACATGGGTACATCTTTGTTTATAGACACAACAAACAAAAAAGGAATGCATAGACATTCTTCAAAACTAGATGATGCTATGTACCTTTGCTCTGTTTTCATGAGTTGCTGAGTGAGCTGTGATCAGACACCCTGAGCTGATGAGGTACTTGCTTCTGAGAGTCCTCTCAAAGAAATACCTGCTAGGACCAAGCCAGTCTGTGTAGAACTTGGAAGGCTGTTCTCAAAGGATCTTTTTTAAGCTTGGATTGCAGCTCATTTCTATGCTGTCTTTTTTTCTTAGCAGTACCTTAATTCTCTGATTTATCCGTAGTTACCCTCTGAAGATGATGAACATGCAGTTGAGGTGATGAAAAGCTTGGCATCAAAGAGGTCTTAATAACTTGCCCTTTTTTAACTCGAAGGGATAGAATCAAAATTCTTCAGGGCTGGCAGGGCTCACACTTTTTCTAAAAANTCTAAAAAGACAGTGATTACCTTTTTAATAAACTTACTGGTCTGCATAAGATGCTCCTGCCATCATATGTATTTCTGACTTTAAATATTTATTTTAAAGTAGACTGTAAAAGGCCAGCATTATTCTGAGTGTTGTGTCAAGTTAGACTTCTTACAGTTTCCATCTGAACATAAATACAGTGACAGCTTAATCTTACCCTGTGTTAGTTGTGTCCTGTCCTTCTTCCCCATTTGTCACCCCTATGTCTCTGTTTTTACTGGCAGAAGTTGTGCTTGCTTAGGGCAGCACTTGTGTGCCCCAGCTCCTTACCTTTTGGAAGCCCTTCCATTTCTGAGCTGCCTGAAACTTCTCGTGTGCAGAGGCTCTTGCTAAGCTGATGATGCTCATCTTCCTGTCTTCACCCTCAGCTCTCCCCTGACTAGTAGATAAAATTCAGAGCAAGGAAGCAGAAAAAAGCCTTTTGTCAATGCCGAGCTGTGACAAACTCTTCCATGGCCTTCAGAGTAGGGACTGAAGCTCTGGCGTCCAGTTTCTGACATGTGCCTTGTGGCAGCTTCATGAACACTGTCTTTAGGGTGAAGCTTTGCAGTTGTTTAACCTCATTTAAGTGCAGGTGGCTGCTGTACAAGGATGCTTTCTCCTCTATCCCACCACCACAAACATTCCTGTGTGGGAGTAGCAAAATCTCCAATAGTATGTGTTTCCCCGAGTCAGACTGCATCCCTGTCTGCTCTGATTAGACTGACCTTGCCAAAAAACAAACACAAAGAATTAGTTGCTCAGCAATGAGCTGATAAACTGCATGAGTGATCAAATGACATAAAGGCTGTGGCAGAAATGAATGGGGTTGCTCCCTTTGGTGTCTGCTTGTGATCTAGTGGGCTTCAGGCTTGGCTGGGCTCCTCTGGGATTGGGACACAACAGGGGAGAAAGGAGGACCCAGTGGGTGACCAGGAAGGGAGAAGTTCCTGTCAGCAATAGCCTTTATCATGACATGCTAACCCTTTCACAGGATATCTGCCATGGCTTGAGCTGCTGGCTCCTCCAGTCCATGCATGGTGCTGGAGATCCTCTCTTCAGTCAAAGTCTTCATGCAAGGCTTTTTGTGCAGCTCTTCAGATGGCATAATCGGTGCCTCACTTATATTTTCTCTCACACAGGTGTCCTGAGGAAAAATGAGTTTTGTCTTCCTGTTCAGGAGTCAAAGTTCTCAATTTACAGACAATTTAACAAAGCTTGCTAATTTTAGGTTTCACAATGAGAGACAGAGGTTTCACTGATGACAGACAGAAGTGTGTATGGTGGTTCTGTGTTAGTGGAAGATGTGTTAGGGTAAATGGGGAGTTAAGGACAAAGTACAACTCCCACAGATACTCAGTGGAAACAATTACTGCCTTTTGTTCCTTGACACAGTGGGGTGCGACCTGGGTAGGTACATGTGTGTGGTTTAGGATTTTTTTTTTTTTTCCTTTTTGTGAACCAGTCCACGCACAATTTTCAAGTGGTGAAAAGTCAAGGCCCCCAATTTCAGCTGTCTTGGACACTGAGCAGCAGCTCCCCCTTCTCCATCCCTCCGTGGAGGGTCACTGGTGCTGCTGCCTCTGGCTGACTGGAGGGCCAGTCCCCAGGTGCTTGAGGGATTAAGGTCTGCAACTCAACAGGAACTGAGCATCTAATTTTGGAAATGTCTGTTTTAACATTTTTGCCAAATATGTGGAAAGGACTGTCTGAGGAATGTACAGAAGAGAGCCCTACAGCCCCAAGCCACCATGTTCTGTGTCTCCCCTCTTCCCCCAACCCTTTTGTGTGCAGCAGCCAAGCTAAAGGTTTTGAAGACAGGTCACTTTTACTGTGCAATCCTGATTTGTCTCCCAGGGAGCTTCATGTTGTGAGCTGAATGACACATTACTCTCTTTCGGGGGAAAAAAAGAGATTTTAGTGTAATGCATATTCATGAAGCTGCATTATGGTTGCTGTGACAACTTCACCAGTGGCAGTCGAGATCTGTATGTTGAACTTTGTCTCCAGTCCCCATATTGAACCATAGAATATGTTACACAGCTTTCCACTTTTTTCTTCCTCCCCTTCTCCTCCCAGTCAGTGGATAATTTAAATTGAGTTGCTTAATTAATGCATCTGTTTAAGTCTGCAACACCAAAGCACAACTTCCTGTTGGTTTCCAAACTGTGTTAACTGAGTGTTGCTTCTGCTGGGAGTCTGTAACACAGAGGAAGTGATTCTGGTGGGATTTTGTTGTTCGTCTCCCTTTAAATTTAAAGGCAGAATAATCCTGAGTTACTAAGCATAATGTTTCTTCAAAGGTAGCCTGATAACTTCATCTCTGATGAAAAAAAACGCCGCCAGAGTCCATCCCCCTAATCTATCCCTGTCTAGTCTAGTCTGTTCCTAGAGTTTTAAGGACTCCTGACCATGAAAGGTAGATGTTACTCAAAACCAGAAAGGTGTTTTTTCTGGGTATGTTACGACCCTGAAGCCTAGGGTTATGCATGTGGAAGAAGACCTGACAAGACTGTGACGCTGAGGCAGTGAGTATTATTTCAGGATGAACCTGTTGTGATGAGTGTGGAGACATCTCAGTTTCAAGATTTGTTTGCATGTTTGTTGATGTCAGAAATTGAGGGCACTTGCACAATGCCTGTAATTTTCAGAGTGTTTGTAAACTGCTCTTGGCCAATCCAACTGAATGTTTGGCCCAAAGTATTGCAGTCTTGGTTTCCAATGACAAGTGATGACATCATTCTATACTGAGAACCTAAGATATTGTATTGTCCTGGATGAGCTCAATCTCATGTTGGTGCTGTTCATGAAAGGGCCACGTTGAGTGTTTGTTGGGCTCCTTCTGTGTGCTAAATGTCTTTGTTGAGTTGAGCTTAATGTAAAGTTTTCTTGAAAGGTGCCAACTTCACCTTTACAAAACCACTCCCTGTTGTTCAAGAAGAGGTGCTGTGCGTAAAGTTTGGCTTTCTCAATAGATGTGAGCCTTCTGGAGAGTAGTTTGGGAGAAGTCTGTGCACAGGGGGAAGAAAAGTGTCCTTTTCTTTTCTCCTGTCCTCTAGGATGACCTTGCTTGAGTAGGGAGGTTAGGCCAGATGACCCACTGTGGTCCCTTCCACCCTGACCCATTCTGTGATTCTGTGAAAAGCTGAGCAGACAAGGAGCTCTGTGGTGCATTTGATCTTTCTCTGATTAGGTTCTTAAATATTAATACATACAAAATGTTCAGAAATTCACTGGAAATGAGATTCCATTCATTAAAATGAGAAACTGGGGGGAAAAATCATGTAGCAAAAGGGAACTTTTTGCACAGAACATTATAGAGAGGACTCTGAATCTGTATTAGGCTTAGATACACTCACTGTTCCTTCCAGTTTTAGTTAGACATGTCTAGAAAAGAATACACCAACCTTAATTTTCAGTGTATGTGGATGGATTGGGTTTGCCTTATGTTATTACTCTTCTGTCAACTCTCAGGATATTATTCAGAACTTTTCAGTGTAGAAGTAGTGAATACCAAAGACAATCCTGATACTTTCCACTCCCTCAGTTTGCACATCCCTTCCGCATGATAAGACCAAAATGTCCTGGAGTTGACAGCAATGTCTGTATTTGTTCATCCACACACAGCCTAGCTTTTCTTGAATACCAGGGCTCTTACACTGGACTTTTGCAGAAATATATTTTGAGAATGAAAGGAGAATATGAAGGAGATGGAATATAATAATGAGAACTAGGGGTATGCTAGATTTGCAGGTCATCTTCAGCTTTCTGAAAGGCTGTTTTTCTAGCAAAAGGAACATGGATGCTTTGAAGGTTACTGTACTGTGTCATAGTTTTAATGTAGGGCCTTTTTGACCTGGGATGAAATTCATCCAGGATATTTTAAGTGGTTTCTTTGTTTGTTTTCTCTCAGGCTCCAGACTAACACTTGGTGAGGCAATGCTGCTTGACTTTGTGTAGCAGGTTTGTGTTTTGTTAACAGCTAAGGAAAACTGTCTGAACCCTCTGTTGTGAAGCAGAGCCCTTTCTCTGAAAAGTGCAAGTTTAGATTTAGCTGTTCAATCCCTGCCAGGTCTGCCAGGCCACAGACAGTACTCGTGTGAAAACTAAGTACAACAACAGAAAAGCAGAACCCATAAACTACTTGTAGGAGACTCCAGGGTGAGTTCAGGCATGTTTCAGACAGCAGTGGTACATTTGGTTCTGCGTTTCCCTGAGTTCCCTCTGCATCCCAACCTCTTCCATGTTCATGCAGGAATAGAAATGGGGTAGCAGTGGCACGAAGGGGTGGGAGGGTTGTCCATAGGAGCACATCTCATAAACAAGTCCCTCCAGATGGCAGGGGTGGCTGTCAGTATTCCCTGGAAGCTGGTTGTCTGCTTACAGAAGCCTCTCTATAAATGTAGGCTGAAAATTTTGTTGTAGATCTGCTTATGTTTTTTATGTGAAAGTGTGGAAGAACTTGATTTTTCTGTTCTTAGTATAAATTGGGAATATGAATGTATGTTGATTTTAGTTTTTGTGTCTTGATATATTAATTTAAAATAAAGGTCTGATAATTGTTTGAGGGGTTTAGATATTAGGTCAAAATAAAGGTATCTCTTCCCTGGCCCTCTGTAAAAGGAATAAAGCTTCAGGCTTGAAGGATTTGCATTAGCTGGTAGATATTAATGGCAATTAAAAGAAAAAATCTTTAAAGATTATTTTAGCTAGGAGGTTTTTAAGCATGGAAAAAATATTGTCGCATGTATGACAGTGTTGGGAAATGGCAGTGTTTAAAATACATGGAGTTGAGTAAAAATACTTGTATTTTTCTTAGAGTGTTATAGTATTTGTTAATGGTTAGTTTGAATGCAGAGTGAGATGTGAGTCTGCCTTTGCACTCTGAGCTCCTCTGTGCAGAGTTGCACGGTGGTTTTGTTGTAGTGGGTATGGGGAGAAACAGCTTGAAACTCACAGCTGAACCAGCTGAGCTCAGAATGGGTTTTTGGGTCAGGATGGGTCCAGGATAGGTAGCTGGGAGAAAGTGAGGGATGAATAGCTATGATGGTGAATCAAGTGTTTTGATATTTAGTTACTGTATTTGACAATAAATCTAGTTCTAGATCAAATTCTGGTCTTTCATTTTACAAAAGCTTCCTCAAGCTTATCTAAATTTGACTCAAGTCAGTTGGAATACGGAATCTCCAAGAATCTTTTTTCCTAGTGAAACTGCTGAAATGCCACTATAAAAAAAAGTTGCTGGTTGCAGGAGCAGGCTGCTGACATAAAAAGCCTGTCTTAGATCCAGCATTTGGATGGAGGCCGGATAATGAGTTTTCATAGGAGCTTGTTGGCAAGCTTACATTTCTACTTAAGTTAATGTAATGTAACTGTAAGTAATTTGGGAACCTGGTACATGCAAAACAATTTTTAGACAAAATGGTCTTATTATTTTTAAATTTTAACTGAGAAGATATTTTTATAAACCAGCTTCTTGTACTTCAAGCACTTTAGAAATGGCTTGGAGTGTGGTTCTTTACTGTGTCCTCTTTTAACCTACTGAATAATCCTTTAAAAATATTGACCCTCATGACATATCTGTCAAATCAGAATTTATGCTGAACTTCATTCAGTGGAGTGATTGAAAAAAAGGTTTGCATTTTTAAAGGGCTAGGTGATAACATATGTAGGGGTAAGTCATCAGTTTTGCGAGTGAAAAAATACTGTGAATGTGTTCATGGGTGATCTGTTGGCCAGGTTATTCTGTGACCTAAGGCTGAAATGCATGAACCATAGGATGAGAATGGAGCTCAATTTCCCAAAATGGTGCCTATCCCTGGCAGTTATGCCAGTGGCCCTTTTCACTGTCCTTGTGGCTTTTTCAGTCTTCATTCAAGGCTTGATGGTAAGGGTTGGTGATTGCTTTGTCTCAAGATGTTTTTTGATGCTTCTCATTTTTTACGTGTGATAAGTGAACGTGAATTTATGCAAAGGGGAAAGAAAGCTGAATTCTGATCTGGAACCATCTGTGGAAGTGCTGGATATACCAGGCTATAAAAGATGTCCAGATCCAGCCCTGGCCTTTGAGGAGCAGTGGATAAATGTGGTTTTCACAGGAGAATGCTGAGGACTCCTCTTTCTGTCCAGGACAGCAATGCTCGTCTGCAGTAACTGCTCCATCTTTAAAAGGGACAGAGAAGGACTGGGATGCATGCTTGCCCTCCATCATTAGGGGCTGATGGCTTCCCAGCCACTCCAGAAAAGGAATAACAGTCTACCATGCTTTATTATTTCCATGCATTGCTGTATCATTAGCAGTGACAGCGTGGATGATGAACAGACAGGATTTGGTTTACAGCTGCTTTGCTTTAGGTGTCTTATGGTATGTAAATCTGGTTGAACATAGATGGAGATCATTGTGATGTGAAGAGAGAGCAATACAATTGTGCTGGGGCTTATCAGAGGTTTAAACTTCCCTCATACCATTTGTTCCCTAGTTGCTATTAATAGGACCTACAGATATTTCTGGATGTGATAGCTGACAAGTTTCTTCATCAAATAGTCAATGAATGAGCAAGAAGTGTTTCTATTTTAAACATAGCTCTGACAAGTGAAAGAACTTCAAAGAAAAGCTGTTCTTAGAAAATAACCTTGGTGTGAGTTACCACAAGTGTTTCTCTCTAAGTGATAGATTAAACACAGGGTTGCAACTTTAAGCATCTCTGATAAGGAAGACTTTCGTGAGGTTTTTTTTGCCAGCTGTACTGTAAGGGGTTTGTCTTAGTTTAAAACTTCTGTGTTTAATTGAAAGGTGCTAATAAACCTTGGCAGAGATGCAAACTAAGACATATTTGAAGGGAATGATCTGGGTTGAACTTGGTGTGAGTAGTCACTGCCGAAGTGTTAGGGTAAGTGGAGAATCCATAGGGAAAGCTGAAGAGCTCTGTTGAAAAGGGGCTTGTCCTAGGAGGTGAGACTTGCCTTATGTGTAAAGACTGTGGTAGCAAAAGGTTTTTGTGTTTTGCTCTTTATTTTTACTCCTGAAGTAATGTGTCTGAATTTGCCTTTGAACTTTAATCTCATTCCGGTGTCTGGGATGATGTGCCATGAAGCTAAGCATGACTTCTAATGATGAGGATGGCAGTGCTGACCATAGAGGACAAAAGGGTAGTACCAGGAACAAGTGCCTCAAAATAAATTTTTAAAAATCAATGTGCTAGAGCATGGCGTCATCCTCCTGATGAATTCTGTGTGCTGAGATAATTGTGACTGTTTTGTTATAAACTGACAGAGCAGGAGCTTGCTGGAGTGACCGGATCAAGGAACTAACCGTTGGGTTTGGCTTTTTCTTTTTAAAGGTGGAGCTCTGGTACAGAGTGATTCATTGAATGGGTCCAGTTTGGCAAGTCTGGTTTAAATCAGAAATTACACAGTGCAGTGTCTTGAAAAGCTGCCATTACAATGAGTTTATGCACGTAAATTAAGCTTTCTTCTGTTGTCTTTTAAAAAGCAAAATGCTTCTCCTAGTATAATTTCAGAGGTATACAAGATTGTCAGTTGTGGTAATTTTAAGGATTTTGGCAGTGTGCTTGAATATGATTTATTGTCTGTTTCAGCTGTCTAATTTTTGGTGAAATCTTCTGCATAGATCTGTCTGTGGCTTTTTTTAGTAAACCCTTGGTACTTCCTGTTTTGTTAGGTCATAAGTGAGATATGATAGCTTCCTTACTCTTTTGCTCTAATTTGTCTGGGAATTTAAAAGCTGATTGTGAAGCTTGGTGGATTTGTCTGTCTTTGATTAGAGGTATCAAATTGAAGAATGTGAATTTATCAGCTAAACTTTTTTTTGTTTCAAGTAACCTGTTAGGAACTGACTTCTAATCTTTATTTGGAGTGCAGGTTGTTACTTTCTGCCTATTCTAACTTGCTTTAAAAACTGCCAGGAGAGAGAGGCCATGATAGTCTGGGAAGAAACTGAATGATCAATTACTGCAAACCAAACCGTGCATCTGTTATACTGTGGATAAAGCCCCTGTTAAAAGCTAAGCATGTTTTTCCTCCAGTGGCAGGAAGGCACTTGAAAGATGGTTGGGAGTAGTTAGTGATAAGAATGCGTGTATTTAGATATTCTAAATCTAGATCTTTCTAAAATACTCTTGATTTCTTGATCTTGCAGAGACTCCAACCGTCATGTTAAGGTAAAGCAGAAAAGTGCAGTGCTGAACATGCTAAAGAAGTTGGACAAAATAAGGTTCAGAGGTCACAAGAGAGATGAGTTCCTTGATTTAGCAGAGTCTCCAAATGCTTCAGACACTGAATGTGGAGATGAAATCCCGGTGAAGATACCTCGAACGTCAGCTCGAGACAATGAAGAGCTGAGAGACCCTGTAAGTACTCAATTTAGGTATCGTCATACTATGTTTTATAGTTTTCAGGCAGAAAAATAACAGAAATTAGTAATTCTTTATCCTTATATTATGGTTGTAACACTTGAAGATTTGTGAGCTAGAAAGAAACTTCCCAATAATAGGCTTCCATTCTGTGGAAAGATCAATTAATTTCTTTAATATTAGAGTTCCCCGTCCCTACTTCTAATTCTAGATATTGTGAGTTGACAGGTTTGTTAACTTTGGATGTGCTTCTGAATGTTCTCTGGTTTTTATTTGTTTTGTTGAATTACTAATGAACACGTGAAAAAGAAATGACAACTTTTCAGTCTGAGTAGCTCAGATCTGCTCAAATGACACTGTCCAGGACTTTAACGATAAGACTTCTGCTTGCTTCATTAGTGTTAGAGGGTCACACCATCTCCTTCTCCACTGCAGTGTTGTAACCAGTAGTGCTTCCATGCAATTAGAGCTAGTTTAAACCTGGGAAGGTGGTGCTAAAATGTTTTGATGCTTGTAAGCAGAAGCACCAAAGCAGACCTACCTTTTTCAAAGACGCTGCTTCAGGAAAAGTTAAATATTGGTTAAAAAAGCAAAATAAAATCCTTCTTTAACTGTTAAAAAATGGCTGTGGATCCATGAGCTTGGAGTGCTACAGTATTAATTTAGATTTGTCTATATAATTGTATTGTAGAAGTGACTTGGAATTCAGAATTTATATTACCCTGTGAAAACTTACTGTGCAGTTTTTATCCCCAAAATGTGATCAGACTGTTGTCTGAAGGCTCGTTTCTAGGAATGTGGGGCTTACTACAGCAAGCTGTAACCTAAAAGATTTTAAACTGTTTATGCTTATGCATCTCCTTTGGGGTTGGCAGCTTGTATCCAGTTCTGTAGCTATTAACTTTTTAAAATTTAAATGGGCTTTCATGGTACTACAAACAATCCTGCTTATGGAGAGCTTTTTTGCCACAATGTTTTTCCTATGATCATGACACAAACAGGTGGTAATGACAGAGCATGTTTTGGTCACAAAAAGTCTGTTATATGTAAATCCTCAAGCTTCTCAGACAAGGAAGTCTGTTAAAAGCTATTCCTTTGCTCTTATTCTACTGAAGACACCTGTCATATGTTCAAACGTGAGTATTGTGTATACTGGGACTAATCTCTGCTGCTGCCCTTCCAACATGGTATTTTGTGAGTTATTTATAGGTAAATAATGGGTTATTTTCATTAAACTTAAGGCTTTATGTTTTTTTGTGGGTATATATTAGATGCCTTTTGTATTTAATCAGAAGTATCTGGATGGCAAAGCTAGAGGCTACAGAAGATCTGCCTTAAACTCCAGGTACTATCTTCTGTATTGCTTCAGGGGAATAGTAGCTCCTGGGTGTTATGGGTAGCCAGGGCACAGCAAGGTGAACTTGTAGTTTTGAATAGTTATAAAGCCTTAATAGCTACACATCTACAGGGATGGTCTCTGTTTTCTCAAAATGTTGAGCTCTGCATGCTGAGAAGGGAACTTGGAGAAACACTTTGCTTTCTGACTGATTACGTAGTGCACTAAGCTGTTGTGGTCTAAGTCCTTGGGATACAGTTGAGGGCAGTTCTTTAAAAACAGGGAGAAAGAGAGAGAGGAAAGCAGAAATGGCATCAAACTTGTTTTGCCCCACTCCTAATGTTTGGGAGCTTCAAACTCCGTGTGATGCTGAAACAGCCTAAGAGCAGCAGCTGTGTTACAGATATGGGCAACATAAGCATATTGATATGAGGAAAAAAGTCTGACGTATGAGGGATAAATTTCAGATGGGAATTTTGAGGAATTAACAGTTGGCCTTCACAGGCATCTGTGCACTAAGCGCTGCTGCCCATCCGTAAAATGAAGGGAGAAGAAATAATCCCCTGTGCTGCAGAGGTGCCAAGAGTAAAGAAAGTAGTGCTTATATATTTAAATCAGTATTAAAGTAGTGGTGTCTGAGGTTGTGTGAACAGTGCAATTCTGAATTACTTGTCTGTTTCTTATTGAGATTATATAGTTGACTTGTGCCTGAATTGGTTTTAATTCAGTGTCTAAAACTCATAACTTAAATTGCTTGTACAGGGTGTTTTTCTTTTGTAGGCTCTGTAAGCAGCTTAGTATTATACTTGTATTACATTGATCATGGCAAGACAAAAGTCTTATTGGTTTCTTCCTGTTTAATACCTTTGAGAAACTATTGAAAGCACACAAAAACCAATGCAAGTCTTCTGTGTAAATGGAAGTTTGGCTACATGTCTTTTCAGATAGATGTGAGCTGTACTGTGCTTCCACTTCTGTTCCTTCATTGTTTCTATTGAAATCTGGATACAGAACCCATGGTCTTGAAAGAGCAAGATTGGTGGCTTGGAACTGAACATAGACACGCAGAATTAGAGTCCTAATCCCCTTATCTGCATCTTCACTGTCAGCCATTCCCTAGGCAAAGACCATCTCTGCCCCTCTCTACTCCCCTCCCTCTGACCCTGTCGGGTGTATTAATCATTATGGAGGCATTAAGGAAAGATCTCTGTCTATTAGAACAGCACAGTGCAGTCATATGAATGAAGGACCCTTCTGTGCTTCATGGATTTACAGCGTACTTAAAAATGTGCCTCTTCTTTAGGTATGCATCTAAATTTGACAAACGTGTGCAAAAACTTGATACAAATGGAGGTTGCAGAGTAAAAAGCCTTGTCATAAAAGCTTGTGATTGCAGAGCCCTGACCATCTGCCAGGAAGAGCATCATCCTCTGTTGCACTTCCAGCAAATGAAGTGAATGTTCAGTCCCAGGCCACAGATTGCACAGTAGCACTTAGTCCCAACACTTCACGTGCCTTACTGAAGTTGCACATGTAAAATTTACACCCTGTGAAAAGAGAAAGGATGGCCAGATGAGGTCATTTAGTATTCTTTATCTTTAAACTGAGCTTTACTTAATAAGTTAAATAATAAACATCCTAACCTGTGTTTGGGTAAAGCACACAGCTAGCTCCTGGTCGCAGGGCTCTGGAGATGGAGGGATTTATATTTTCCTTTGAATTCTCAGTGGTTTCTGAGAGTTTTTGTTCAAAAGAAAAAAAATGGTTTTAATTTGAACTAGTTTGGATTCAGCTTACAGGCTTGCTGCTTGCTTGTGTGAGTTTCCCCCTCTCATTTAAGTGCCTCAGCTACCAGGTATGCCTTGAATAGGAGATACTTTCTTAGGTCCCTGTGGGTATTTGGACACTGTGATCAGGTCATTGCCAAGACAGAAGTGCTGATTAACAAATTTAACTCTCTGCTAAACATGTCTTTCTATTCCTGAATCACTTCCTAGATTTCTTCCTTTGTTCCCTCTTTACCATAGCTGGTTATGTGGGTTTTTTTAAGGGAAGGGCATTAGACACTGCATGCAGCACTGCTATTTCTGCATTGTTTTGTAAAAACACCACAATTGCAAAATAGGTAGAGGGAGTAATCCAGTCCGTTCCAAATCAATTAGCGTTTGATTTGTTGTGACATTAGAAATTGAGGTAATGTTGCTTGCTCAGTAATTAAAGTCCCCTTTATTCAGGGCTACCCTTCCTATTTGTCAGAAGGGGAGACAAGATCCAGTTCTACATGCAGGTATATGAGTCAATGTGGTGCAGAGAGATCACATCCCCTTCACAGAGTGGAGAAAGAACAAACTGTGTTTAAACCTGTAGAGGCTGGCACTAACCTGGCAGTGAGAATTGCTAGTAAAGCTCTCTTGCTTCTGAAAGC
The DNA here is from genome assembly GCA_013400855.1 of Buphagus erythrorhynchus. Classification (NCBI taxonomy): domain Eukaryota; kingdom Metazoa; phylum Chordata; class Aves; order Passeriformes; family Sturnidae; genus Buphagus; species Buphagus erythrorhynchus. The sequence goes on along the minus strand of VZTT01011188.1, from coordinate 93,560 downwards.
AGCCTGATCTACTTATGCAAGTTCCCTGCCAGTGTGCTAGGATTAGATCTGAGTTATTGTGGTACAGAAAACATTACTTTAATTGCTCTTGCAGTACAGCTTGGATTTTCCTGACACATGTCAGTTAAAACTTTAAATGCTGCTCTGTTGGTCATCTCATTTACAGTGATTGGAAGGTATAAAGCATGATTCAAACATTGCATTTAAGAAGTTAAAATCTCTAAACCTGGCTAGCACTAGTTTTTAAAAATTTATGTAGAATATAGCTGTATTTTAGGAGCATGCCAGTATGAGTATGCTTCCAAGAATAGCTTCTAAGGATTAACTATTCATGCAGATGCTTTCATTCTTAAGCAATATTGTTGAGTTTTTCCTTTTCTTATAGCAGGTAATTGCAGCATTCATGGGGAGCTCTTTCATAATTTGAAGTAAGAAAATGCACACAAAGTGTCAGATGAAAAACTCAGGAGGCTAGAGCTTCATGAGAAAAGCTGTGTAGTTTGTTGTATTGCTGAAGACTTCCCCCTCCTCTTTTTTCCTCAAATGAAAGCAAGTTAAAATTTTCTGTTTTAAACTGCCTCTTCCCTGTGTTGTGTCCCAACCACTTTCTGGGCTCTGAGGAGTAGCTTGAGTGGACAGTTTTGCCCCTGGGGTTGGCATGCTGTGTCCTCACTGCTCCTCATCCTTCATGTTTGAGAGCAGCTCCTCTCCAAGTTAATGACAAACTTGGAAATCAGACCATCATTTTGTTAGATATTTCTGGAGAAAAGTCATCCACATACATATGGTGTTGTGGAAGGAAATTAGAAGCATAGGGCTGGGCAGCTGTGTTTCTGTGTGATCCTGAAGATGTGCTGTGCTGCAGATGGAGAGGACAGATCCACAGCTGCTCAGCTGGGAAGTGACCTGGACCCTTTCTGTGGCTGTGCTGTGGCAGTGGCAGCACACAAAACAAAATCCCAGGGCTTGCAGGATGAAGGGGCTTTGGAGAGGGAGGGCAGAGAAGTCTTGGCTGGGAAGTGCTCTTACAAAAAGCCTGAACTGCAGATGGCTTGAAAAACACTTTTATGGGGAGATGTGGGTTTTAGGTATGAAGCTGGATGTGGTTAGGACAAGCAACCCTGAGCTCTGCTAATGGGTTACAGGCAGTCTGTCGACATCAGAAATATTCCTTTAACCCCTCTGTCTCTGCGTCCACCTCGGGCATTTCTCTGCCTTCCTAGGCACTGCCAGGCCTTGCTCATGGTCTTGGCTAAGTAATAACGATTGCCAACATTTTAAGAGGGCTCCTGTGTCAAATACTGTCAAAGCTGGAGAGGCAGAAGGAAAAGCAGAAATCTGTGGAAGCCTTCAAGGCTTTTACTGTGAGTCAGAAACTAGAAAGGACATCTGTACAGTGCAGTGTAGTTAGTCCAGCCTGAGTCCCAGCACTGTCCTGCAGAGGCAGCAGAGAAGAGAAACCTTTACCCAGGTAAAACTGGAATTAATGCAAGTATTTTGTTAACTTGCGATTGAGCCAGATATGCTATCTTCAGACAGAGGGACTTTTTTGAATTCAGAGCCAGGCAGTTGACCTTCAGCAAATGTAGAGACCTAATTTCTTGTTTTCTTAGGTGTGTTGGTGTGGGGAAAAAACTTCTGTGACAGAGACATCTGCTTAAATGTTTTTCCCATATCACTGTCCTGGGCACCCTCAGTTTTTCTGAATCTTTCTAAATGTTAGTCATAAAATGTTGTGGTGATGCTAATTTTGGAAATTGGGTGCACCACCAAACTTGTGTCACTGTGTATCTTAATAAACTGTTTTATTATTACATGGTAATTACATGATCTTGCTCCTAGTATTCTAGTGAGCAGCCTTATGTTTTAACTCACTGGATTTTTTTTTTTCTCTTTTTTTTCTCCTCTCTAAGTTAGAAAGTCACTGTAACCTTTTGTAGCCAGTTTAAAGGTGTGCACCTTCTGATTTTTTTAACCCATCAGTGGACGTCAGGCTGCTTGGATCCAGTGCTTTAGCAGATACAAATATTTGGACACTCTAAGAATGAGTCATGTTAACTGGTATCACTCTCCCCAGTGCTACGCACCTCTTGCTCTTTCCTTCTTCTTTAGAGGCACAATTAAGTTATCCTGGGCTTTAATTATTGAATCATCATCTCTCAAGAAGCAAAAGCAGAGCTGGTTCTCCATACAGATTTCTGAAATGTAGCACATCTTTGGGTAAAATATCTTGAGTATCTTCAGTGAGGATGAAAATGAATATGCTTAGGTACTTGCTACCCCTTTCTTCTTCCTGTCCTCCCTCAGCTGGGGTGGGAACTAGCTGCTGTCTAAGCACGGGGCTGATGCCCAGAGTCCAGGCACATTCCTTTTGAGTACAGCACCTTGCTCTTTGTCCTGTATGTGATTTTATTTATTTATCAATAGAATATTTAAGCAGTGGCACTGTTTCTTCAGACAGCTTCCTGTGAACTCCTGCATGCTGGGAGCAGAGATTGTCCCTGTGTGCTAGATGTTGGTATACACTACAGAAAGCTGTGCATTAACACCTGGGCAGCAGTCTGTATTTTAATAATACTTCCCTTGTGCCTGCCCATGGAGTGTGTTGTAAAGGTGCTGCTTTTCAGCTTCAGCCACACCATCCTCCTTGGGGCTCTCCAATTGTCTGGCAAGTGATAGCACTAAATCTTGTGGTGTAAACAGATACAACCCAGCTCTGTAGATAAGAGATCTACACAGAGCTTAATTCACATCCTGTGCTCATCTGAAAACAGTCTCTGATAATCTTTGCAGTGGCTGGAGCAGTTGCAAATGGCATCTCTCACTGCACCTCCCTGTCAGTGGAAATGTGGGGCATGGTGGGGAGGATGCTGTGCTGCAGCTCCCCGTGTGAGGACTGCCCTGGGGTCTGTTCCTCTCTGCTGTGGTGTGATTCGTGCCGGCTCCAAAATGGGAAGTAGCCCAAGGCTGCTGCTGAGCCAACAGCTTCTGCTCCTCATCAGGGCCAGCAGTGCTGACAGAGTGCTGTGTGGGTGGGTGCTGCTTAGGGGACTGGAAATAGCATCTCTCCTTGGCACTGTATGGAGCAAGCCCAGGTGGGGAGTTGGTGCTAGGTAAATGTTGGGCAGTAACTGCCTACAGAGTGCTAATATGCCTGTATAGACAAATTCTGGGGCTTAAACTCAGTATCAGTTCAAACAAGAAAACAGATGCTTAATATGTATTTCCACACTGTTTTATCTTGAAAGTGCAAATCAATCCCAACTGTGAAAGTACATTGCTATCAGTAAGCTTTCTGCACATCTTTCCTAAAACATAGAAAATGTTTTAATTTAATGTCTCCTGTAGATGTACTTGAATTTATGTATGTATGTAATTTAAGCTGTCATGGTCAAATGTATGCAAGCTAGTATTTGATAGGAGTACAGTTGCTGTATGTTTTCAGGGCTCAGACAAGGAGTGGGGAATAGTCAGAATAGGTAAATAAATTCCTTTTTGTCTTGAGATAATTTCTGAGGTGTAGGCTTCTGTAATCTATCACTTTGTTTTTGAGTATAAGCTGCTAGAGAAGATCCTGTAATTCTCATTGACAGATTTTTCATACCTGGGGGGATCTGTACACAAGTGCTGAGCAACCATTACCCAGGAGATGCCCTCGCCCACCTTTTTCTCTGCTGTCTGAAAATGCCCACTTTATGAGAGAAAGAAGGCATCACCTGCCTTCTGCTGTGTGGGCTTGTGGTCTTTCTGTGTTTACTTCATGGAGGTGGTAGTTGTCAGTGGTCTCAATAACTAATCAAATTGCTTTTTAATTCCTGCTTTCTGCAGTATTTTCAGTATTCTGCTGAGTTCATTCAGGGGGTGCTGGTAAATTTGTTGAGGCATGCAGTCATCTGATTTCCCACTCTCATGGCCTGCCAGGATCAGCTCCTGGGCACCAACAACATCCTTCTGCAGTAACTGGGGTGTGGGGGAGTGGGGAACCCCTTCCTTGCTTGAGAGACTGTGGTCTTGAAAATGACACATCCCATAAATGGATATTAAAATATACAATATGTGTTTCCCAAGAGCTCAGTAATTATCTAGAAAAGTATTACTTTTGCTGGCTTCACAATTTTATGTTTAGAGTGTGTAGCATTGGCCATTCATTCTGTGGGAAGAGTAGAAGGGATAGTGTAAATATGGCTTTTCAGTCAGCAGAAGAAGGGCTTAAATGATGATGCAGTAGAACTGGTAAGGGTGGTGGTGGGAAATACTTGTTTCCTGTAGCTTCCCAAGGTTTGCAGAAGTGTTTTCTGTAAACTCACATTTAATTAGCTTTCATTCAGTTATTTTGGTAATCTGATGCTGAAAGAGGTATGTAGAGTTGATATGTGGATGTTTCTCACAGGCTAGTTTCTTTACTGGCCCAGAAATCAGTTGATATATTTAAATGACACAAAAGAAAAAAAATTTTAAAAAAATCCTTCTGAACTTTCAGTATGTTCTGGCTTTCTTATAGGCTGGTCCAGGGACCATCATCATGGCATCAGGAGTCCAGGATTTTAACAGAACGGAGTCTGACAGACTGAATGAGATCAAAGGTCACCTGGAAATAGCCTTACTGGAAAAACACTTTTTACGTAAGTATAAAATGCTCTGTGGAGAGGATTAGGTGGTTTAGGCCTTCTGTAATGTTTCTCTAACTGTGGAAGTTGGCATCAGAATTCTGAGATGTGCTGATGTGCAGATAGTACACGGGTTTATGCTTCCCTAAGAAGAACTTAAAAGCATTCCCAGGGTTTCTGGGTCACTTGGGTATTTTTTTCCTCATTGCATTCCTCTCAACATACTCACTATGTGACAAAAGCAGTGTAGTTGAAATCTTGATGTTGACATCTGCAGGTTGTCTTAGAACTAAGTCAACCCTAATGTGCCTGCAGTAGGTGTTTTTCTTTCCAGTAGTAATTGCTAGGAAGAGATTTATGAAGGGGAGACCAGTTCATTTTTGTGGCAGCTGTTTCAACAAATAATGCATCTTAAAACACGTCTCTTAACATTATATGTATTATTGTAAGAAATACAGAGAAGAGTGTCTGTAGATTTGAAGTGTGAGTTGTTTGGATTTATGCTTATATATATGTACATATGCAAGTATAATGAGAAAAAGTTGTCATTTATGGCTAGAGGCAGCTGCAAGATTTTGGGGATTTTATCTCAGCAGGTCTGAACTGTTGATTTTGAAGACAGGATAGTTAAAAACAGAAAAATGGAAAACAAAATTACTTAATAGAAGTAGAGATCTGTGTAATAAACCAATGAGAATTCTTGCTCAGTTGCTTCCCAAAATGGCCATTTTAATATTTTGGTTTTGAACTTCAGAGTGTTAAGGTTGTTTTTATGTGTTCAAAGCTTGTCAGATATTTTCTAAGGGGTAGAAATAACAAGACTATAGATTCTGTTCAATTTCTAGACTATAATCCAATGACAAGACTTAGATTTTATCTTCAGCATGTTCTCAAGGATTTGTCATTAATTTTCTGTGACTTGTTTTTCACTTGGCAATGTTTCTTTGATGTGTTTTCCTCCTGATGTGTATAAGGTGTATATAAGAGGGAGGCCTAATAAAGGAGACTGGGCAGGAATTTATTACAAGCTACTGTCAACTTCCACTGATACCTGGAAGAGGTATCATGGTTGGAATGTCAAGCAAAACTGAAAGATCTGTTTGACTTGCCTTGTTAGTTTCAGTAATTTACCTGATTTTTATTTAACTGTTTGGTACAGAGTTACCGTGTACTCCTTCCATCCCCAGAGATACATTGCTTAAGCTCCTGTTATGCAATTGCTTTTTAAACTAGATGGGACACACGTGATTTCTCAATGCAATCTAATGTGCAACAGGAAGTGTAGGACTTAGCAGAACTGATTTCTGATTTGAAGTAGGATGTGCTTTTTGATGTAAAAACAGGATAGAGCTCCCAGGCACTTCCGTGGCTGGTGAATTAATTCTTCTTCTTAGTATATTCTTAACAATAACTAAATCGGGCACACAGGTTTGTGAATATTGGTAGTCTTCAGGTTCTTGCTGTAATTTGAGAACCTTTTGATCAACTGTTACTTGTAGCTGAATTATTTTTCCTTTGCACAGTGCTTTGTAGTAAACTCCAAGGTGAAAGATAAAGTTCACCCTTTTGTGTAAACTTTGAGCAGATGTTTGGGGTTCAGGCCAGTGGGGTGGTTCAGCTGGCTTGAGTCAGCCACCAGTGTCTCCAGCCCTCACCTCTTCACCAGAGCCTCAGGTTTGCTGTAGCTGGAATTACAGAGTTATCCTGACAAATTGGTTGTAACTCTGTACATAAAAAACAAGAGTAAGAATCATAAACTTGAGGAATAAGTGAGAAAAAGCTTATCCCTTATTTGGCCACTTTCCATTCAAAATTTTGGGATGAAATGGGTCACCATGTTTGTCAGTTGGAATGAAGTAGGAGTTCAGCTTTTGCATGTGGCTCCTGAGTTCTTACCTTTCCTTTTTCCTTCTCTTTTGAGTTATTTGGGGATTTTTTTACTAAAAATGCTTCATTATTGTTTTCTTCCCCAAAGTGAACTAATGGTGTGCAGAAAAACACTCTTGAAATGTGCAGTTTGTTCACATCCCTTGGAAGAAAGCCTGGCCATGAGTTTTTTTAAGATCCTGTTGCTGCAGTAGGTGTTTTTTAGGAAGGCTAGTTGCTCTGCAGCATTTCCATACTATTTTTAACTATGGAATCCCTTAAGGACACCTTGCTATGATTGTGGTTTTGCATAAATGGTCTGCCACATCCATGTACTTAGTTTCCTCCAGCTGGGCATGCAAAAATCAAAGCAATTGCTAGTTAGTGAGGGAAATATCTAAAGTTTCACGCATTTGCTTTTTAATGTGCTGTGGTTCTTCTTGTTATCAGCTTGATTCTGACTTTTTTTTGGCCTCTTCCATATTTCTATTTGTATTGGTGTCATTAGCCAGGAGGTTTAAGGAGGAGAGATTTCCTCTCAGCTGTCCATCATGTGTAATGTACACATACGTTATGCAGCTGCAAGTCATTGTGGGTCTGTAATTTGAGGAGCCTGGCTAAAGTTTTTCTCTAAACGCCATTCAACCATTAGTAGGCACAAGCAATGGGTGCAGTTTGGCTGAGTAGTACATTCAGTAAAACACATCCCAAACCTAACTGTAGCCTCTACAAACTGCAGGGGAAATCCAGAGCAAGCAGGTGTGGAGACAAGCTGTTGTTTCTAAGGGGAAAATATCTTCATCTGAGATGCCTGTCTTTAGCAAAGTGGTAATCTAAACTCCCAGAGATGTGAAGATGGAGAGGAATTACTTAGTGTGTGCAGAGCTGTAAATGCAAATAAAATGTGTCTGGAAATGCAAGGGATTTAAGCTGCAGACTGACAGGACGATGAGGCATGCAGAGAAAGGGATCTTGGATAATGTCTTAAGCAAGGGGGAGGGGTCATCTGATTCTCCCAGCCAAAGGGGCTAAAGTTGCTTTTCCTGTCTGTGTGGGAATGGTCTTAATCTCTTTGATCTAATGGCTCATTCTGAGCCCTGTTGGGTGTGTGATATTGGTGTGGGTTCCTTCAGAAAAAGTCTTGGAACACCAGCTGGAGGAAAAGTGCGAAGGGCTTAGTCTGCTGGGCTTTCTAGTACGTGTGGTTGGACAAAGCTTTGTCTTGGAGCTGGGACAATCAGAATCTTTTATTTCTAAAGGACTTTCTGTTTTTATAATGTAGTTTTTAATACAAGTGAACACTGCCTTGGTCTAGATGAAGGTTCAGTTTGGGAAGGCAGCTACTGACCCAGGGCAGTTAGATTGATATGCTAAGATCAGTAGTGGTTTTAGTGTTTCCATTTCAAAACCTAGTTGTATGTTAACAAAAAACAAAATTGTGGTTGCTGCTCTTGCATTTGAAAGACAAAACAACCAACAAAACCATCTTTCTGCTTTTGCATCTTTTTTGTTTGAGGTAAACACCTTGCTTCCTGTTACTTCCTGTGCCTACTTATAGAGGGCAGTTTTGGAGATATCAGCACTCTTGTCTTGGTGCCACAAGGTGCTTTGTAAACACACATGCATCCTGTGGTTTACATTAAGTATTAGCTAATTCTAATTCAAGGGTGTTCAAGCCTTTTGCAATGCGGAATTCAGCAGCTCAGGAAAGAAGAGTTGGTAGCACCAGCTGAGTTGGTAGCTGAGAGTGAATGAACCAGGTGACTCTTAGAGAATAGGGTTAGTCATGAACTGGTAAATCAAAGGAACCTCACATGAGAATGAGGAGTACTAGAAGGAAATATAATCCTCTCCCACAAGGGTTTTTGCATTCCACTCCATACAGCAGTCTGTGGCAGGAGTCTTTAAGGTCTTTCCAAATCAGTGTTTTCAGTCATGATGTTTATACCACATGACAAAAGAAATTGGGATTACGCTGCTTTCCCATTGAAATTTCTGCTCTGGCACACTGTTCATCCTCGTCCCTTTTTGAACCATTTATGTGACTAACTCGACAGTATTTTCTCTGGCTCACACTTTCTGATATAAATGATCTGATGATTCTTTTTAAGAACAACCTAGCAGAATACTGACCTCATGGAAGTAGAGCTCTAGAAAACCATAGATGATTCTCAGGCAGAACTGGCATGTTAGAAAGTGTTAAACCTCAAAGGCCAAACGTGTGCTGACCAGAAAAAGTCCTATGCTGAAAAGTCCAGTTCTGTACAGAAATGCTAGTACCTCCTCAAACAGTCCCAGTAATTGTATGCAACAAATAGGCAGTGAAGCTGTGCCAGAGTCCAATTACTAACTGTGTCAGAATGCCTTTGATGTAATTTCTCCTAATGTGAGGGTACACCAGGTGCAGTAGACACAGAGTAGACCTAGAGAAGAGCAGAAGAATAGATTCAGTACATTGGTTTTGCTGTTTTCTTACTGATCTAGCAGCCTGTAATCTGAACCTTAGGTTCAGAAATCTTTAAGCAGAATCTAGAGCTAATTTGAGCTGATTTACATGGCAGATGAAGACCTGGCAAGAGAGTAAGCAGCTGCTGTGTTTATCTGAGAGACCTAAATACCAGCTGGGGGCCACAATACCCATTCCTTGCTACATGGTCAACCCTTGTCCAAGGGGTCCCATTGCTGCACCATGGGCTCTGAAATAAAGTGTGCCCATGCTGATGAATGCTGAGGGTGCTGTGGCACTGGAGCTTGCCCTGGGTTTCTCACATCCTTT
>VZTT01011188.1:37049-54643 GCA_013400855.1 Buphagus erythrorhynchus | reverse complement strand
GCACTAGCACAATCAATTTATCTTCCTCTCATCCTTTTCCCCCATCTCAGTCTTTTTCTAAGAGGAGCTCCTGGAACTCACCTTTTATGCATTCCTTGGCTGAGGTTGTAGCCAGGTGTGAGTAAGCACTAATGCAGCTCCAGGTGGATGGCTACATAAGGGGTCCTGCAAGGCTTAAATTACTTTTCTGGGGGTAAGGGAACCAGTGTCAGTCCTCTTTTGACATCTTCAGTAAGTACTACCTGGGAAAGAATTTAAAAATAGTTATTTTCTTTTGCTGTTGTTTATTTTTGCTTCAGTTTTTTTTTTTTTTCCATTGTACCACATTTTTATAGAGATTTTTCTAATAACTCAGTTGCTTCACCCCCAAAACAGAGCAGAGCAGGGACTTCATTGGCTCACTTTTCCACCATGCCAGGTGTGATTTTTGGTTTCTGGCACATGAATCCTTTGTAAAGACTAGACATCTGCCTTACAGGTTGCTGACCACTGAACCCAAGGGCTGCCACTCAACCATATCTGCAAAGGCTGAATAAGAATCCCTCAGTATCCAATACTTTTGAATAAATTGTCTCAGTTGACTACAAAAAAACTTTACAGCAAAACTAAGGCCATACTTACAACATGGAATAGAGATCAGAATTCTGCCTTGAGATGAGGCTGACCCGGGCTGATGATGGAATGCACCTCTAGAAAACATCCAGCTGTATTTTTTTGGCACTAAAACTTATGGTTTGACCTGCAAATATGGTTTATAAAACTATTCCCTCAATTTGGTGTATGAAAGTGAAGCAGAACTGGTTCATTGTGGGGAAAGGAAGAGGATGCTTGCAAAGGTCTAGGTTCATCCTCCTTGGAGAGGAAAAAGAAAAATGCAAACCCAGAGTGTTGCAATGCCCCATGTTTCACAGCAAGAATGATATTTGAGTGTGTTCTGGCTCAGGGCACTGCAGTCAAACTCTCTCAACCTCGTCAGGTCCCAGGTTGTGGTGGATTTTAGCTCAAGCCTATCCCCAGTGTTGGCAAGCAAGGGAGCAGAGCTGCCACTATTCACTGTCACAGCCTCAGCCAGGGGCCTCCTGCCTTGTGATTGCTGATTTCAGTTCATTTCTCTGATTTACAGTTTCCTGATTTGCAGGTTGTTAAAATACTTGTAGAAAACAGTGGTCTGGAAAATGTTCCTAAATAATCATGTTGATGACTAAAAATCAGGCTGAAAGGTCTTTAATTCATAGCAGCTTATACAATAAGGGAGATTTAGGGAGAGTTTCTATTCTCAACTCTTATTTTTAATGTTTCATTCATGTTCATATCCTGTACTACAGACCCCAAAGTGAGTTTATATGGCTAAACTCTCATTCTACATTCAGGAACTAGTTCATTCTCTGGAAAAGCTTTCTTAGGCAAGTAACTTTTTTATCTGAAGGTTAGTGCTGTGTTTATGTCCTGGAGGGCTTGTGAGGAATCAGAGTATTTTGCCTTTTGGAAGGGGATTATGGGAATTGAAGGGTTGGTGTTCAAATAGGGTGTGTAAGCACCAGTGAGAAACTGAGGGCGAGAGGTGCCCTGTTGAATTAAACAAATTAAGGTCACCACTGAGGCTGTGCTCAGGGATTTGTGCAGTACAGCCTGACACATCCTGCATCTGCAAATGTGCAAGACACAGCCAGGACTACTTTGAGTTCTACCTTTGGTGTTGAGAGGAGAGAGATCTGTTGCCATTAGCCAGGCTGATGTTTAGGCCTGCAATGGTGTCATCTCAAGTTTCTTATTTAACCAATCCCAGCTGTGTGAAATTCTTCCTGCAGCAGAGCTGGAAGTTGGAATTAACCATCGAACCTCCCAAAATGTATGACTGATTGGCTCTACTAAGGTCTGGTTAGGACCATTTTGACATGTTTTCTGCTGGACAATGTCCTTGTTAAAACTCTTCAGAAATTGATCTGTTACTTAATACCAAGACAACTCAGAATATCCTTAGTGAGGCCTGGCCAGGATGGAAGATGGGCTTTACCACATCCCAGGGGAATAAGTTCAGGCTATTGTGAGCTGTTTCTGGTTTTGTAATGACTCCCAGCAGGGAAAAAGCTTGAGATTCACAATTTTTCACCAATGAGATAAACATTCTCTGCTCAACTCCGTTTGCAAGTCTTACATCATTTAAAGGCCTCAAAGAAGTTGACACAAGAACATGACTGCATTCAAACAAGCTTCTTAGGTGGGATGGAGCAGTTTCTGATTAAGGGGATGTGGATTACAGGAGTTTGCCCATGAGGTGCAGTAACAAAATCCTCACACAGCTCTGCAGGTCAAGGCTGTTTGTGAGCTCCCATCAAGGGCACAGCATCACTCCAAGGTGCCAGAGGCTCAGGTGGGAGTTCACTCCTTTGGAGAGAAGCAGAACTTGCTAATACAGAATTCCTAAAATTTGGAACTTGTTTAGCAGCTCAATGTATTAACAGAAGCATTAAAAGAAAAAAAAGGGCCTCGGTTAGTTAGTGCAGGTGCCTGGTCTGCCAAGAGGCAGCTCTGGGGGGAGGAGAGCTGATTTCAGCAGAAACCAATTACCCTGATGAGTGAAGCAAGGAGAGCTGTGCCAGCACTGTCTCCTGGTGTATTGCAAAGTTAGTTGTGCCCAACATCTGCTTTTGTCAGGACAGACCTAAATGACATGACCTGCTGTGACTTGCCAGGCTCCTCTTTGCAGGATGGAGCATCCTCCTTGTCCTGCTGCCAGGGAATATTTGTCAGGCAACATCTGCTCTGTTTCATCCTTCTACATCACATCTCCTTGTGCACAAAAAGGACCTGCTAGAATGATGTTATAGCCATCAGCTTGGAAAATGGCACATTGAAGGGATGTCCTTTAGCACTTAATTCAATTACTATGAAAAAATACGTCATCTACTAGAGGAGTTGATGAAGCAAAGAAGAAACAACATCTTGGTCAAAAGTTTTCATTGAATTTTAGAATGTAAGACAGTAAAATGGTGGAAGGTGACCTAGTTTTGAGAATGGAGAAAGGATGTTTTAGGAATTGGCATATCATGGCCTCATGATTACTATGACTACAGAATGGAAGAGAAGAGCAACAGCTTACCATTAATTCAAGGTGAATTTGCAAACTAAATGCACAAACTTCCAAGGGACAGGCACATAATATGTGATATTTGTAGTACCAGATAAACTGATCTGCTCAAACCCTCTGAGATCAGCAAATTCTGCTCTCTCCTCCAGCAACTTCCACAGCAGCAAGCAGTTTAATTTGTAATAATCTCCCTGTGTCAGTTCAATTTACAGTTATCTCCTTGTGTGAAAGGGTGAGAATATGGAACCAGTCAGTTTTAGGATGGAGGTGAGGGTCTTGCCAGTGAAGAAGAGAAGTCTACTCCAGTCTACCACAACTTTTGCCATTTATATCCCTTAAGGGAGCCCTTAAGGAACTCCCAAGGATACAGCACAGATGGAGGTAGAGAGTTTTTAAAAGCCATTTCCACTTTGTTAATAACGTGTGTGAATATTGGATTTTATTATTTCCTCTTTGATTTTATGACTATTGCAGATTATTCAAAAAAGCAAACTGAAAAAGTCATTTATTGCCAGGGTTTGTTTTGTTTTTTAAACCTGTTACACTTTAAAGCGTGATGAAGAGTTCCAGATCATACTCATAACAACAAGAATGCTTTATGAATTAAAAGTACTCGACTGCAGGTCTGAACACCACTATAAATGGAGGGGTGGGAGTCCATGTGGAGTTGTAAGGTTCAAGAATCCAGTGGAATTTTGCTAAAACTCCTGACTGAAGCACCTCCAGGGTCTGCCAGCTTTGCCTCGTCTGCCTGCCCTCTCCAAATGACCTTCCATAACTGGACTGATGATCTCCTGATAAAAAGATAGCAGGATAATATCTTCCTGATACTTTGGGTCTTGCTAGAAAACAGATGTTCTTGGAGTACCTGACAGTCTCACTTTGAACACTGGCAGGAAATTGATATTGGAGAACTCAGAAATAAGAACCTTTATTTTTTTAATTGCACCTGATCATTCTTGATACTGGGGACTAAGATTTGGGCAAGGATCCAAATTGGCTCTTCCTCATTAAATCCATTCTCCTGTTCCCACATGCACATTAAGGTGAGCATTAAGTCTGAAGTTTCAATTTTAAATCTCAATTCCCTTGCTCACGTTCTGAGCCAAACATTTCCTGGGGGAGAGACAGGCCCAGAGGATTGGAATCCTTCTTCCAGAGTGCTTGTTTCCACTAAATGTGTGATGAAATTACAGATCACACCAAGTGGTTCTGGCTGTTTTGTCCAAGACACCAGTTAATTAAGCTGCAATATATCCCCACCTTAACCAAGTACCTGTGTTTTGTACAGAAATCTTCACTAAATATTGCTGAAGTGCAGATGGCACCATGACCTAAAACTAATGCCTATGTCACCTGCATTTCAGACAGCCATTTCTTCAAGTCACAGACTAGGTCTAGTTAAGTCACCATTTTTCTTCCCTAGTGGCCCTCTGATTTGATTTAAACCGAAGGGTTTAAGTTCAAAATTTACTATAGATATTTAAGCACTTTTTCCCCCTCCCATGCTCTTCCAAACAATCCTATTGACCTTTTCCACCCAGAAGCAACTGCATTTGACTTTTTACATGATGTTTGACAACTTAAAATGCACCTTTTGTGCTGGTTTTCCAGTACAGTGGCTGCTAAGCCAGCTTTTTGTGACTTTAAGGATCATCTTATCAATGAAAGAAAAAACAAGAGACAGTTAAGTACTCAAATTATAGTAACTTCAGGTAATTGTAATTTGAGTAACTGTGAAACTGTCAATCAAACAGATTGCATCTAATCTAGTATATATTCTTTAAAAAGGTTATTCTTAAAACATGATGCTTCTGGACCTGAAAAGTGTTTTAATCCATAGGTATTCATACCTCTGCCACTGACCACTTCAATATGAACTGAACACACAATCCAAACAAGGATTAGATCTGCCAGGCAGGTAGTGGCAGTAAAGTTCTGAAGTAGAAGTACTGCCAATGTGTCAGGCCACTCCTGCAATGGGAATTCTGCATAAATCATGGCAGTGCTCTGTGTCAAATGTTCTGCAGGAATAAAAGCCAAACTAAGTAGTAAGTGACTTAAATAAGGCTACTGGCTTGCTTCAAATTATTCCAAATTAAGTCATTTTTGAACTTAAAACCTTTGGCTTAAAATAAACCAAGAGCCATGAGGGAAGAAAACCTGTGTGCCATGAAAAGTGAGCTCAGAGTTCATGGATATGATTAATTTTCCCTTTTTCCTTTCCATCCATTCAGGGGCCAGCCAAATGCATCTCTTACCTGGCCTTTCTTTACCCTGAAACTCAGAGTAATGGGAGGAACAGAGGAGCTGATGTGGCAGGATGTTTGTAGAAGGTTCTGCTGTGGGTGTCCTGTGAATATATATATATATATTTATATATATATATTTATACAGGTATAGTGCAGTGATAGAGAACCTGGGCCTAAACAATATGTCTGGGTGGTATTAATATGGGGTTTGCACAAAATCACATCTCTCCATTTCTTCTAAGCTGGGGATGGAGAGATCCCTTACACACACATCCACAAAACCCTCTCAGCGTATGGCACAAACATCTGAAGCCCCCATGACTGCAATTTTTGTTGTTGATGCTCACTTTCATCACATCTAATATTTGCTCTGAACTGACTGCTTCTAAGAACGTCACTTGTTTGGATATTAATCTTCCAAAGAGGAATCCAAATGGCAGAGTGGACCCTTCAGGCTAATACAGGGGAGGTGATGCCCTGTCTGCTTTTAATTAGAGCCAGCTTGTTTAATGAGGTAATGTTCTGTTGTGCTGGGTTATCTCCTGGAAGACAGGGCAGCAGGCAAGCTGCTGGGGAGGGACACTTGAAAAACATCACAGGCAGGCTGTTTAATGTTAGCACCATCATTCATCACCCGGGCTCTTTGGAGAGCCTGACAGGAGGAGCACGTCCTGTGGGGACTCCATCAGCCTCTGGCGTGCTGCTTAATGCAATTTAGCCAGATGTATCAAAGCAGCAGGCAAGACCCTGCTATTTGGACAGCATTTACAGCATCCTGGGCAAATAGTCAGGAAATGTTCAATAATGTGCCTTGCACAAGTGTGGCAAGAAGCAGATTCTTGGAGTGTTGGGTTGCCAAGAGAAATCCTGGCAGTGCCTCACTCCAGCTTTTAGTCACATGCTGGTTTTGTTGTTATTGTTTGAGGGCTTATTTTTGTAAGGGCTCTCTCAGTCTGAGGTTTCCAAAGACCGAATTTGAGGTGTCTTGAACACACCCATCTGGTTCCTGATCAAGAGGATGAATGTGAGCAGCAGGATCCATCCCTGGAGCTCATGGGTCTGGGCACAGAGCCTGCTGGAGGGCTGGGGCACCTTCCCAGCACACAGAGCAGGGCAGAGCTGAGTTCTGCAGCAGCCCAAACACTCTGCTCCCCATGCAAAAGGGATCAGAGGTGTTAGGGCAATCACAGAACAAATACCAGTACAGACAGGGAATTTAGTGGGGCCTCTGGCTACCTCTCTAGGCTACAGAATCCAGTCTGGTATGCTGACAGCCTCTGTTTTGGAACCTAAGGGGGGTTCTGCAGAGTACAGTTCAAATACACCTAACTGTTTGACACTGAAATATAAATAATTCCCAAATTTTGCCATATGGACCTCTTCCCGAAAACCTGAATATACCCACAGACCTGTCTTTGGTTCTCAGTGTGGAATATTGTGTCTGTGAGATCTCTCCACCAGTTACACAGTTGTAGGATTGCCCCCTCAGGAGAGCAGAGCCTGCAATAGGGACAGCAGATGCTCTGGGGACAACAGGTTTTTCTGCTTTTTCTGCTCCATGTCCTGCTGCCCAGACAGGTGGCCACTGCCACCAGCTGCCAGAGAAACCCTTGCCATGATTCACATGGGTGCTGAAAGCAGATGGGGCTTGTGGCACTGGTGTTTTGCTATTTAAGTCTACAGCTTCTTTCCCAGCAAAGGAAGAAAAGAGCATGGTTAATGCACTGCCCCATGGGCTGCTGGCAGGAGATGTTTAACTTCTAGAGGGGGAAAGGTTCCAGTGGGCCTGGAAAAAGAATAGTTGTGATGTGTATTTTCAGGCTTAAGCCAAAGCCTCATTAAATTCCCAACGCACAAGCAAAGCTGTCCCTTGCACCAACTATTATTATTATTATTATTATTATCATCAAAGCTCTACCCAAAACCACCTTTCTGAGGATACCCCGCCCCACTTCTCCCAGGAGCCAGAACTGCAGCTGGGGTGAGGGACAGAAACACAACCCAGACACCTCCCCATGTGCTGTGGTGTCAGCTTCACCTGTGAATTCAGCTTTGGCTCAGGGCTGCTGCATAAAGATGTAAAATCCATCTGGGCCTTGCAGTCTTGGAAAGCTCTTTGATGGTGTTTCCAGCAACAGAAATGTAGCATGTGCAGAGCCTCGCATCCTGTTGCTAATAAGTCTGCTTTTACACCACTCTGCTACACTTATTAACTTTCATTTACATATTTTTCCAATAACCTTTTAAACAAGTGACTAGATGACCATAAATCCTGGAGAGTGAGGAGTGCAGGGTATGTTGGAAGAACAAGTGCTTGGGGCTCAGTTTAACCCTTCAGTCCCCACTAGTAAAGCCAGGGCCAGAGCAGCAGCAGTGTCCTGCCATGTGCCCAGCAGAGAGGGTTGGCAGGGAAGGGTAAATGCATCAAAAGGAGCAGAATTTCTTCTTGTGCTATCCCAAAAAAAATACAAAATCTGGTGCTCCTGCCAAGCCCCAAAATGCAAATTAATGCAGTATGGGGGATTTGAAATGTTTTGCTAGTAAGTACACGCCGTGGTTCTGCATTGATACTCAGCTGTTGGTGAAATCCCATCCTGGATTTAGCATCCAGGTTCACTAAACCAAAAGGCCTTACCTATTTGATGATATATGATGAGGCAAAGGAAATCTGGTATGTTTTTTTAAGGCAGGACAGAATAGGGACAGCTGGGTGGAGTGTGTCAAACAACAGCATTATCCAGAGCCACAGACTCCTGTGACAAAATAGGGGATTATTGGGGTGGGAGGGTACCAACCCTGAATTTCTAGGTTTGAATTCTTCCCCCTACTACCCCTGGAATTCAGCCTCCTCACTGAGAGAATCGGTGACAGCTTGAAAGATTATCCAAGATATATTATTATTTTTTATACATATATACACATAGTTGCTTCCAATTACCCAGGAATAACTGTTTCCTCTACTGAGCCAGCTGCATAGATGGCTGAACAATCTGTCTGTTCAAACATACTTCAGTCAACTTTCTCTAGCTGATTTGGCAAGAATTTTTCTTTCTACGACTGGATCTCCTCCAGTAACAACTTCGACAGCCTTTTGACTTTGGGTCATGGCTGCATGACACTGAACCCTTTCATTTGTCTCTCTGCAAGTAATGATGGGAAAGCCAAAGCACTGCCATGCCCCTGGTTGAGAAAGGACCATTTAATTCCCTGTGCCACACATCCAGGTATCAGCTGATTTTACACCACAAAGCAGGATGGATTGTCTCAAAAACAGGGATCTGGACTGGCACTCAGAGGTTCAAGCCCTGACACACATCCTGGGTAATCACCCATTTTTGAATCTGCATTTATGGAAGTAACTTCTCACCTCGAAAGGTTTCTGTAAAGGATCATATCCTGCTGTGACTGGAGGGCTCAGTGTAATGATGAGCATCAGGGGAAAAGAAATCTCAGTTCCAGGCAACCAAGAAAGATCTGGAAAAAGATCTGCCAGCAGCAGCAAGGGTGAGCAGGAAGGGACAGTGCTGTCATCACTGTCCCACCTTTCCCAGTCCCACCCTTTTGTGACAGTTCTACTTGTGCTGTGGCTCTAAAGGCTACGAAAACTTCTGGGCAGTTTACAGCACATGCATTTTACATGTGTAAATTTACCCTGCTCTCTCTAAAACTTCAGCTTGGAATGACAACCTTTCATAAATATTTCACATGCCACAACTGAGAGGCTAGAAGAAAATGTGGCCTTGATTAGCAACTGTTAATCAATTTCCCTTTCAATTAAATCTTGTTGTTCCAGATACAGAGTGAGACCACTCAGTTTGTAATGTTCCCAAACCTTATGTTGCTGCTTGGCATGAGGAAACCAGACCCCAGCCTCCAAGGCTGTCATCCTAGGAACTTTCACAAACAGTGAAATGCTATTTTGACAAAATCAGCACTTTTCTGCAGCCATTTCCCTGATGACTCAGGGCAATCTGCTGAGACTGAGTTTGATAAGGCCCCCTGATCTTAGTAATGCAGCTTAATCTCCAAAAGCTGGATTTCAGCACTACCTAATCATATTGGGCTCCTTTGCCTTTGCCAATCCATTATGTTGCTGCAGGCTTCAAAGATTTTGGTGGCATAATGACATCTTCAGACCTACCTTTATGTATTTCCAAAATTCCCATCCAATCTCATGTGCCAAAGAGTATCATAATATTTTAATTGCCAGCTCACTGCTTTAGGGGCACCTTCCTTCATGACTTCTGCTCTGCTTGTAATGATGAGATCTCTTGCAGATGCAGTTAATCAAAAAGATTACAATCACTCCAGAAACACCTGCATTGGAAATAAGTCTGGCTTTTATTACTATGAATTCCTACTGCTGACAAGCTCTGGGAGGAGAGAATGGGGAAAAACCCAAGATCCCTTTGCACAGCTGGAATATAAATGTGAAATTTTCTTTCCATTTATTTTTCTTCTGTAAATGGTTTAGCTGCTATTGATCAAGATTACCACCAAATAAAAATCAGAATCTACTAGCTTGTGGTGTTTTGTGTAACACACTCATAAAACAAATTTATGCCTTCACCACTGGAACAGGCCCTACTTTTTGATAGGATATGTACAGAACTGGAAATAGTGTTCATTGTCAGGACTCAGCAAACAGACATTCAGGAGCAGGAAGGATCCTGTATTGGGATTCCATATTTCATATGGAAGAAAAAATACTTTAGTTGTTCCCACAGCCTGCATCCTCTTTACCCTTATGAAATTAAGGATAAATATGAAAGAGCTCATTAATTGCAATGGATAGGTATGACAGGAAGCAGAGAAGTCAGAAGTATTAAGGCAGAACAAAGATATGTAATTCACTGCAGGGTGAAAAGATATTCTTAAAACTGTTGTAAGCTCTTCAATTAATATCCCTATTACTGTGAGTCTCTTCTCTCTAACTGTTGGGTAGGTGCCAGCATGGTTTTCCTGAGAAATATGAAGTTTTCAACCTTTACCCTACAGTGGTGAAGGTGACACAGTATTTCAAAATTCCAAGGTTCAGATAATCAAAGATCTTGGGATCCTGAAAACTGGCAAAACAAGAAATAAAATGCCATTCCTTACAGCAAGTGGAAGGACATCCATGTCCACCAAGGACAGAATAGCAACAGTCTAAGGAACAGCTCAAGGCACATTTATCAAGGAGTGTTCATTTATTGAAGTCTGCAATAGCCCTGGACTCTGGACACAGAACTTTTAAAAATTAAACATTACATTTAAAAGCCATAGAGGATGTTCACAATTTTTCTAGTTTTTTAAGTAGCTGATAAGTGCTGCTTCTACTAGCACAGGAAAAAGAAAAATCAAAGTGTGCTCCTGTCTCAGGACTGAACTCTCACTGCACACAGAGTCAGTGTGAAATGGTTCAAATCCACAACATCCTGCTCTCTCTCACTGGATAACAGCTCAAACCCAATATATGCTCAAAGGAATGATTTAGTGGGAATAGTCTGTCCCACTGCTTCTGCAAGAGCTATAGGAAAGAATCTCTAACACAAAAGCAGAAAATGTAGCCCCTTTACTGGCTCTTGACAATAATACTTTCTTTTACTTTCTATAGGTTCTTAGTTTAGCTACCTTTTCAAATTCATAACCCATCAGAGGCTGTGCTGGCACAGTTACTGGCTGGTTTTAAATGGATGTATTTGCCATGCATATCCATGTAACTTCATTTAAATAGCCTGGAATTGGTAGTAGAAAACTAAGAAAAGTAATGGCCCTATCAGAGAAGATGCTCCATTAATAGCAAGGTGACATTTCATATTTTGAGCAGAAGAAATATTTAGGGCCAGATCCAGCAAACCACTTAGCTACCTACAGCTCAAGCTGGATGTGTTACAGATATCAGAATCCAAGAAGACAGGACACAAACTCTTGTAACCTGACAGTTTCTGAATTTTGCATTAAAGACACACAAAGTAAAATATGCATACAGCATTGGAAAACAAGCCTTTTGTGACATGAGTAATATTCCTTCTGGTCCTGGAAGCTTCAACAGGAGAGTTGAAGATCCCCTTCCCTCATCCTAAGTGGTCTTCCAGTATGAAATTGGAAGAGGTGGATCAGAAGGGCTAAGGGAGGATTAAAGAAGGTTTAACCCTGGGCAAAAGAAGGTTTAATGTGTACCTCTCCCACTTCACCAGGTTTTATCCTTGTGGTCTGCTACAGAGGAGGCTGTCCCTGCTGTGACCCCCTGGCTGCCTTTAGGACCAAAGGAGCAAAGCAGCACCAAGGCTCTCCAGGACACTGGGGGCTGGTTAAATCCAGCTGCAGGAACCTTGAGTAACCTGAACTAACAAGAAGGGAAATACCTCAGACATGCTTTCCTCTTTACCATTTCTCCTGGCAGCCTTTCAGAGCCCTCAGCAAGCTGGCTGAGGTCAGTGCTAGGCTTGAGTGACCAACTCTTCTCCCAGCACATAACTCAGTGCCCAACACACATTTGAAATGGCAATACAGTACTCACTACATGGATAAGAGCTCAGCTGTCACAAAGAACCACTCATCCACTCACAACCAAGCTCCATTTCTTCTTTGCAGAGCACTGTCAAGGTTGCATCACTGGGGGGTGTCTAAAGATGGGCTGCAGGAACAGAAGGACATTAGGAGGCCATTGAAGTAACACTCGTTGCTGACTTCAGTGTACTTAAGTCAGACTTAGCCTGTGGTTAAATATACAAGTCCTTTGCCCTTTAAGGCTTAAAATAAATTTGCCTCAAACTACTGCATTGGCTTACATTACAATATAAATTATGAAAAATAAGTTGGCCTCAAAGCATAGTTTTGCTTAGCTGCTCTGGGCATGAACCGTTTCACTTGGCCTGTGTTTTCCAGACCACCTATCTCCCTCACCAGGAGGATGAAGAGAAAATAATCAAGAGGGGCTGGAGCCTATTTAGACAACTGGTCAGCTCCTTGCAAAGGGCTCCTTCTTGGGCAGAAGACAGAAGATCCACCACAGAGGGAAAACAAAGCCTGCTGAAGGCTGGTCCTGGTGCTGATGCAGTGCTCTGATGTTAGTGGACAGAAAGGACCAGGTTCATGGGTTTGAGCAGGAGCACAGTGTATGGTCAGGATCTGTGCCTCCCTTTTTCCTCTCCTCCTCTCTTCCTCTGGCTCTCACCTTGCCTTCTCCCTCATCTTTACTACTACATTTATGTAAGGGCTGAACACACACAGAGTCTTGCACACTACAACTCTCATCACACCAATCACTTGACAGTGATGATCCCAGCACCCTTTATGAGATCTGTTACCAATTACAGCTGAAATCAATATGAATCCATCAATAGAAGCTCTTAAGCTTTACAACCATGGAACAGTGACAGGCACGGCCTGCATCTTTTCTAATAACACAAACTAGCTGACTCAAAAGGGGAACTGTATTAAAATACAGTACTGCTACAGTGTGTCATATATAAAACATCATATATAACATGTCATATATAACAAGAGGGAATGAACAAACTACAAAGACACCTCTGTAAAGACATTATTGCACTGCTATTGAACAGTGCCTTTCAACAACAAATCAATCACCACTTCCCTTAAATGTACTTAGCTGCAGAATTACTGCTTTTCTAATTTCTATTCCAATATTGGACCAGAATTGTGCTGCCTTCCTAAGCTTTTTGACAGCTCTGCAAAGGTGACTCCCTCCTGATCTCATCAGCAAAGTTCCAGTGGCTGCCTTGCTGCTGCCTCTGTTGGTCAACCCAGGAACTCTGAAACAGCAGACAGGGCTGACTGCACCTCACTCACATTTCATGTGTGCCCTGCACCGGGTTCATGCCTAGACTTGAACGATAAAAAAAGAAAAATTAAAAGAGAATTTATGATCTCATGAACCTTGAGAGCAGAGGCCCTTGAGCATCTTGTGAATGACAGCAGCATTTTTAAGTCTGGATCTCAGCCCACGTTTTCCATCCAAGAGGACTGAGCAATGTTTGGAATTACATAGCGAGGAATCTAAACTAAACCAGGTGTCTTCCCAGTTTTGCCAAAAAAATAGTTTGACACATACTAGCTTATAAATAGATGGTTCTGCCAGATCAAACAATGATATATTACACTGACCACTCAAACAGCCCAACAATGAAGCAATTTTCATGAGGATGCGGTATTTTTTTACTTTTTTAAATTGAAAATAATAAACAGATTGGTTTGTATTATCATGAAAAATGTGCTAAAGGGTAAGGTCTGTGAAGAAAAATCTGACAAGTCATAGGTCATAAAAGTTTCAGTTCAAGCTTGTTCACATTATGGTGAAATAAATTATTGCTGAAAACTTCTTTCAAAGAGTTCCTTTTTGATTGGGTCTTGGTTTTAAGATGAGCAAGCACTTTAAATGTGAGCTATTTCCATTGTTTGTGAGCAATAAACATCAGGCTGAATAGAAAAGCAGAGACCAGAAGTTATTCCCACTGGTGTAAAAGAAAAGCTGCTCAGTATTTCCTTCCAACCAGAGAACCCCCTTTAGCCTTTATCTAGCTAGGATTATCCAGATCACCTGTCCACACACCTGGACAGGGAGTTCTCAGCATCATACAAGGCTTTTCTTTCTCCTCCAGGTACAACCCATAAACCCAGCTGGCACTTGGGAAAATTCAATTCTGACATGACTGACTCCAGCACAACCTGACTCCATTTCTAAGATTTAATTCCTTTCACTGGAACTCTTTGCCATTTAATTCTCATTTTGTTCTTTCTAGAATGAGACTGTTTCAATCATGCTGAGCAGTGTCTCACTCAGGACAAAAGATATTTTGAGGGGAGATATGATGTACAACAGTATAGCTGCACAGGACCAAAGAAAGTCTTGCAGAGATGGTGTCTGAGGCAGAATTACTCAGTGTAAATGATTCATGGAGAAACCTCTTTTTGCTGATAGGCTCTGGACAGATGCCTGGATACAGTGATAAGGAGCTGACAGGGACCCAGCCATGCTCAAATGCCTTTCAGTTCATCTAAAGCTGCAGAGAAAATCTCCTCCCACATTTAAGTCTTTGGGACCCTTCCAGTCATGTCTTTCCCTTCTGACAGTCTTCCAGCTCCCTGGGACTTTCTGGCCCTCCTCAGCATCCTCTTTTGTCTTCTTCTGCTCCCCCAAGGACAGTTCTGTTCTTTTTTCAGCTCATTCCCCTTCCACAGAGGAAGTTCCTGGGGAAGAGGCTGCAGGTGGAGCAGGCTCTGCTGGGGTAACCTGCCACCAGTTGTCCCTTGTCCTCACTCAGGACCCACTGGATCCTTTCAGAACAAGGTTTAGAATAAGGTTTAATTTAGAATAAGGTTTAATCCAACCCAGCAGACTCAGCTCTCCTCCAGTGTTAGTTTCTAGCAGAGCTCTGTGCTCCAGCATGTGAAAGTGCTCTAACACACATCACATATTTTTCCAGGCTCCACCGCAGTGTCAGGCTTAATGAAACACTTAATTATCAGACCTCAGAACTTGGGATTCCCCAGCCAGACAAATGCATCAGGGCCTGGCTGTGCAATCCTTCCCCTGCCCAACACTTGCTCCTGGGGACAGGTAAAACCAACAAGCTGAGAAACAAAGAGGCTGCAAGGCTATAGATAGGAATGAGCTCATGATGGTAGCTTGTTCTGCCAGCCTAAGGAAAGCCTGGTTACAGGATCCAAACAGCTACTTGGCCCCTGAGAAGCAAGGAAATAAATCAGAGGCCAGACACCTACACATTAGTCCAAGAGTTAGAATAGGAAATACCAAAATCATTGCATTCCTTGACTGAAGTAGTCTTGCCTAGAAAAGGTGGATCTAGCTGGAAGAGGAGAGTGGTGCAATGGGACACAAGCAAAGGATGGAGACAAGAAGACACCACTGAAATGACTCTGCTGAAACCTTGGCTTTTGTCCCTGTTTCCACTTTCAGAGCAGCTCAGTGAAGTCCACCACCAGCTCTGAGACAGGACCAGCACCCTGAATTCTCAGGTACCACAAAAATCTGCATCTTCTGGGCCAAAGAACAAATACTTCCAACTGTAGTGGCAGCATGAAGGTTTCACAGTGCTCACATCACAGAGAAGCACAGGGGCATTTGCAGCACAGATCATTTCTTTTGTATTGAGCACAACAATTCACCCAGGAGTTGTTTCTCCCTCCCAGCCAGCCAGGCATAAAATATTCACCAGCTTCCTTTTCCATTACAAAATTAAGATCTACCTGCAACATATAAAAAGCCTGCAACATGACAAACCTGCAGAGTAAGAGGAAGGGAGATTATGTCTGTCACCAGTGCCTGTAAATCTCTTTGGTAGCTGGGAGGTGGTGAGGTGGCAGGTTTTCAGTGCTGATCAGCTGTTATCTGACATGGATTGTATGGCTCTCTGAGCTTTTTTTGTTAAACCTGTAAAGCCACTGAGACAATAGTCCTGGTTATAAGGACTCTAACAGGGTGGAGTGAAAAACACGAAACCTTTGCTGGAGAGTATCTGGTGTTGATCACAAAGAGAGTAAGTACTATTTGCCCAGAGAAAACAAGAGTTTTCCACTAACCTCTTATTTTGCTCTCTCAGCAATTTTTTCTGTTTTCTCTAGTCTGCAGCCCTGCTCTAGTCAGTAAATTCAATATCTTGTGAGATCTAGAGAGAACAAAGTGAGCGTTAGACTGACAAACAAGGAAGGGGTCAATTATTGTATTAAAATCCCCAAGTGCATTGTTCTAGCACAAATTTCACATTTGCTTGCACATGCTTTTAACTGATTCCTTACTTTGTACCTTATAAATGGGCACCAGATGCCAAAGAGAATGATCAAAATTGCAGTG
This sequence comes from Buphagus erythrorhynchus, assembly GCA_013400855.1. Classification (NCBI taxonomy): domain Eukaryota; kingdom Metazoa; phylum Chordata; class Aves; order Passeriformes; family Sturnidae; genus Buphagus; species Buphagus erythrorhynchus. Next base: position 38,484 of record VZTT01011188.1, on the reverse strand, counting down.
AAACTCGAGACCAAATAAGTTTTTCCCTAAACTAAACCTATTTTTAAAATATCCTACATGCTCTCCCCTCCAAAGATTTAACGAGAAAAAGAGCCTTTCTCCCAATCTGTCACCTTAAGAACTGTGCACACAAGTTGCAAAATCTCCAAGACTTTGTGACTCCCTCCCAATCACTCCCCTCTTGAGGCACTGGAAGGACTGGAATTATCCTTGTCTTAAACTCACGAATCAGCTTTCCTTCCCCAAACACAAACATCCAGCAGCTGTAAAAATGGCACCCAATCAACTGCTGACTCTGCCAGTTCTGCAGTGCTCCTGCTCACGTCCATCTGCCTCCTCCTGCCACGCTGCAGCACATCACAGAGTGCTGGGGAGCTAGGGCAGAAGTTGACTTGCTACCCATGTGTGTGGGCCAGTAGCCAAGTGATTGCACTTTACAAGCTGGCCACAGATCCACCTTTCATGTCGAAACATGGGGAGAATTAGGCAACTTTTTAAATTAAATAATTCTTCAATCGATGTTCTTTTGTTGTTTACTTTTTTCTTCTTGAAAACTTCTTTTTTTTTCTGATTTTTTTAATTAGAAACACCTTATTTCTCTCCTTTTAAAACCCTCCTGGATTGAGTTAGGTTAAAGAACAGAAAGTTCTATACAAGTAAGATCATGTTAAGTTACTGCATCTTTTTGTGAACTATCTGGCTGCCTGCAGTGTGGCCAGAAGAATTTTTTCCCAGCATATGAACAGAAGAGAGACTGCAAGTCTTTTATCAGAAGCTGCCTTTTAAGAAAAAAGTCCTTTTAGATATAACCTGTTGCCTGAGATTTACTTCATGCTCCTTCAATGCGTATTCCTATCTGTATTTTTAAACATTTGGGATGTTAGAAGCAATTTTCTGCTCTGAGAGAGTTCTATCAGGAAGCTGATCCTGTCCCAGGCAAAGCCTACACAGCTTCCTAGGTGGTGTCACCTCTGTCTTGCTGTAAAGCAAAGAGCCACAGGTTTTTCCTCTCTAGAATGTTGTGGGAGTTTTCTTTCCCACACCTTGAATATTAAAAATTGTTCTCTGATTTTTCTCCCTAGTGTAATAGGAACTGAGCCCCTCTTTACAGTCCACTAATTATAAAGTTCAAACCAAATGTGACAGTTTCAGAACCTGGATTTGTTTGGCTGATCATACAGACATCTTCCAGCCATGACTCTCCTTGAAGGACAGGAGCATCCAGTGGGTGGGTGAGCATCCATCCAACCCTTGTGGACATGAGCAAAAGCTGCAGACTGTAGATTGTGTTATTCCAAGCTGAGGGAACGTGCAGAAAACCACCATCATGGGTCTTGTTCCCTTAGGAAAATGGGATACAGCTCATCTTCATCAGTCTGGAAAATAGGAAGAAGAAATGGTGTATGAGCATCAAACTTACAATTTCAGTACTGCC